>CACRXK020004400.1:4601-31876 GCA_902702795.2 Paramuricea clavata | reverse complement strand
TTCGTTGTCTTTAATTTGTCTTCTTTGTCCGTGCTGTTTCGTTTTGAGTTTTCGTAGCTTTTCATCATTTAAGCTTTACTTCGTCTACGTCCACTGACGACTTTCGATTGTGCACGCCCTTTTATACTAACGGTTGAAGGGGTCTTTGTACACGTGGTCTAACAAGTGGGATGATTCATATCCAACCAATCGACGTTGAGCTGCATGAGCGTGGGTTGGCGTCGTTAGCTCGTCCCAGCCCCCAAAGTCTGTTTATTTAAGGCGTTGTCGTACAGGTCAAGTCGGTCTACTGTTCAATAGATCGATACCAAAACAGGTTCACAACTTAAAATACTTATCAAGGTATTATAGTAAAAACTTCAAACTATACCTATGTGAACCTTACTTTACCTACTAAATTAAATTTACTCGTAATTTTGTCGAACTAGGTTTCTATGACGTAATATGTAGATTTCGTGACCGAGTGTTATCTAGCTTAGAATGACTCATTTTTACGCCTGAGTCTGTCCACGTGAAAGGTCAATGTTCATGAGACCTCAGGCAGCTGCTCTGTTTAAACAGATCTGCAAGAATCAGGTCAATCAAACATGACATCTTCACATACACAAGGACAGCTAGTTCAACAAACTGCCACAGCCCAATGGAAGGAAATAATCAATATTTACCTTACTTTGACGTGTGCCCAAATATCCATTATCTCCCCTCATTAAGCTTCGAGTATAATATTTACTTGCACGAGCATTTGAGTTGCTCTCAAGCAAACATCTTAATTCTGTGTTATTTTATTTTTAGCCTAAAATTTTATGTATAAGTGATAATCTTTCGTAACATAAACCGGGTGTCCCAAAAAAAAGTACGCCAGTGTGATTGTTAATAACTCCGAAGCAAGTGAGGCTATAGCAAGTGAGGCTATTACACTAATATATATTTTAGTAGATAGAGGAAAGGCTAACTTAGATTTTGATACATTACAGTTCTATATTTATAAAAAAACTGACCGAGATACTAATGTTCAAATTTGGTAGCATATTTCTGAATGTGTCAAAAATTTGCGAAAAAATGCCTATCAAATATTAACCAAGCGTTCCTCAACTTAAAGACGTATTATTATGAGTAAATTGATGAAACTTGATAAAATGTTTATTGTGAAACGAAGTATTATTATTTACAAAATTAGTCAAAATATACAAACAAGATTTATTCGTTTCGGAATTGCGTGACCTCTAACACGAATGCATTATCTAGCTCGTCGGAGACCATATATATATAGCGTCGTGGCATGTCGCTTCATGCAAACACTTCTTGTGCGTTGCGCTATGTTGTTCGTTTTGTCGGGGCAGGAGTATTACCCCAGCGACTCGGCCATCGTCTTCTAACTTCTGCCGCGTTTTAGAATCTTGCAAGCTCTAAGCAAATCCAAACTTATTGATCCTTAGTCTTGGCTTAGTCTTTAATCTTGGCATATTCAAAATGAAACACAATTAAACCATGACACAACACAACACAACACATCACAACACAACACAACACAACACAACATAACATAACATAACATAACATAACATAACTTGCAACTCCCCAGAGACATGCAGCTTTCTTGGAACAAAATGTATAAAAAATATAGCGCTGATACAGTAACATGTATGCAAAAAAAGATGGCTATAGAACAGTATTATTTATAGACTACCATGTATTCATCCTAATCAACAGTCAAGTTTGTTTTGTTCGCTTGAAACTACTCAAAATATGAATGAGCTGTTCACGAAAATTTATTACCCCTTAACTTGTTTTTGGGTATTTTTAAAAATCAATCAAAAACTTGCATAAATTCAAACATTAGTATCTCAGTAAATAATGCATGAGCGAAAACGTACATCTATATAATATATCAATATCTAAGTTAGCCTTTCCTTTATTTGATGAAAGTTATTTGAGTCACTTTGTTATTTTCACTCACTTTGAAGTTATGAAGAATCAAACCAGAGTACTTTTTTGGGACACAAAAAACTACCCGCTTATGCATTGCGCACGCTCACTGCTTGCAGTTTGAGCGCTTTGGCATGGTTTTAATGTCCCACATTCGTGAGTCATCAAAGGTAACTGTAAATAGCAGTTACTTTCATCCTGCTCATCAGCACTACACTGATGAGGCCCAGAAGGCCAAAAAGGTACTGTCTGTAGTTAGATATCGCTCTATGGCCTTTAGGTCATATTGAGCGCTTTACAGGATAAGCCATTGCCACTCGCGCATTGCGCACGCTCACTGCTTGCAGTTTGAGAGCTCTGTCATGGTTTTAATGTCCCACACTAGTGAGGCATCAAAGGTAACTGTAAATATATATACATACCATTATGTATGTAAGTTGATCAAAGAATTGCTTGAACACAAGGATTATTTCACTCCTGTTGACTTGGGGGAAAACTTTGCAGAATTTAGAAGATATTCAAGTTAATAATAGTTTTGTTTGTGGAAACACAACGTAAATTTATTACTGCAAAAAATAAATTGTTATTTATTATATTAAAGAATAAATTACGATTTATTTATTTGCAATAATAAATTTACGTGGTATTTCGATCCACAAGCAAAACTATTATATGTTTTATCGCCATGAAAACTTATACAAAGAACTTATCTTCAAGTTTTTTTTCTCGAAATGAAATTCAGAATATTTGGCGAAAGATAAGTGAATGTTTGATTGTTTTACTTATGCAATGTTATGACGGCATTTGAGCTTCTTTTAATTTACAAGGTTATTTTATGAGGATTTCAATGGTGATTTTCATTTTAATTATGGGAGCTAAATACTCGTTGAGATATTTATATTAGAAACAATATACCTTATGCGTAATGACGTCACATGGCTTGATGGGAAATTCAAACAATTCAAAATGGCCACTGTCAAAATTTTCCCGCGGGCGACGACTGTTAAGATCAGCAATCCTCGCGGGATTCAAACCTTATGACGTCATTATGCATAAGTCTATTGAATCGTAAATGTCAAATTAGGGTCGAACGCGAAGTCTGACTATGAAGTCAATACACGAACAATTGACGAGTACATGCGGCACCCTAATCCTGTTAGAAGTTGCCTAATTATTGAGGTATTCTTATCTAATCCTTAGGATCAAATTTTGCAGTGATGTCGTCAAAGAATTCTAGTTTTATGTATATAATCATACAAATCAAACAGGGACGGATACATGGACGGAAAGTGAGTGGAAGGAACTTGATGCATTAAGGAACCAGCTTTATTTAGCAGAGAAGATTATACTAACCATTTTCGCCTGTTTTACCATTTTGGGGAACACTATGGTTTTGGTAGCGACCTGGAGAGAAAGAATTCTTCATCAGCCAAATAAATATTTTATTGCTTGCCTGGCTGTCGCAGATCTTTTGGTTGGAATGATTTTAGAACCATGGAGGGTGTATTACCGTAATCTTGATTATGATTCGAAGGTTACCATGTCCATTCATCTGTGTCGTTTTCTGGTGTGGATAGATACCTTTGCGTTAGCAGCATCTATTTATTCACTAACATTCATCAGTCTTGACCGGTATCTCAAGATCAAGAAACCACTTCTATACCCATCCAAAATGACTACTTCCAAATCATTGAAAATTATCTTTATTATGTGGTTGATTTCAACTGCCTTTGCCACCTACGCCACCACTCCTCATTCGGGAAGCAGGGGAATTTTGTTGACAGGCGGTGGTTTTTGCCCCTACGATAATAACAAAATAAAAGGATTCTACACTTTTCTGGCTGTAAGTGCGTTTTTCCTACCTACAGCAGTCATACTGGTAACGTACACTCTCATTTTTGTTGTTGTTTATAAGCGACAAAAGATGCTGAGAAGTGGCGAACTAAGACAAACCTGCAATGATCGAACCCAACGAAGTACCTTACTTCAACATCTAAATGCCATCCGAACTTTAATTGCTGTCGTGGGAGTGTTTATACTTTGTTGGGGTCCTTACTTTTTTTATATATTGCTTTGGCTCTACAGTTCAAATTTGATTGAATCGGATGGCAGGTCATTCACCGACTTAGTTCGGATTTGGACAGCTGATTTTGTAATAACTAAACTACCTTATTTTAACAGTTTATGCAATCCAATAATTTATGGGTGTCTGGACCAAAGGTACAGAGAAGCTTTCAAAAAGCTGCTTCAGCGAATGATGTGCCGACCAAGCCCAAGAAGACGACAACCACCTGACGCAATAGAGTTACATCCACTGAGAACTTGATAATGCAACATTTAATTAATTAATATGCAAATACCAAATTAGGCGCTTAGTTTGTATTTTTACAGAATCTTGGTGTTTCCGGCAAACGTTATATACGTCCTATATTGCTATGAAGGAGAAATTCGCTTAAGAAATGTGCTTAAAAATGGCTGCGCTTGTGGTTTAACAAACTTAAAGATGACTTCCACTCCGTTCTGCGCATCAGTTCTGCTCATAACATAGGGGGACCCCCAAATATAAATATTGCCCAAATTTTGCATCTTTCGAACTTTTTTAATTGAAACGTAGAGTTTACATTCATTTACAAGCATAGCGAACCAGAAAAGTGTTAGATACTACCATTTGCAAGCAACCGCAAAACCCCAATTTTTTTTCACGTTTGTTTACGTTTCAAACGTACACGATGGGCGGGTATACGTGCATGTCGACACGTAACAATCAATTTGTTTGAACCGCGACATAGTCACGTTTGACAAAACGCGCCCAAAAGTCACTATTTCGTGGTTCAAACTAATTGTTGTTACGTTTCAACATTCACGTTTGACCCGCGCACCGTGTACGTTTGAAACGTAAACAAACGTGAAAAAAAGTTGGGATTTTGCGGTTGCTTGTAAATGGTAGTATTCCGTTAGGAAATCATATTTTACAAATATAGCAGTCAAAAACATACATGCACACAGGAGTGGACATCGTCTTTAAAACTAAGAAAACTTAGACAAATTTGGGACTTTGTTTTTAAGGCGAAATCGTGGGAGATCTATGATCTTTAAATTGTAGGCGCATAAAACCTGACATAAATACAAATAAAACTAAATAGTAATATTCCGAATAATATTCCGAAGTTTTGTTGCAAAATGTTGTAAAATGTGGATAATATTGCCTTGCGAAGTTTGCCGTTTTTCAGTCATTTGGTATTACAAATGGCAAATTGAGAATCAGATGATCAAACTGATTATCAATTTCCCATTTGTCTTACAAAATGACTGAAAAACGGCAAACTACGCAAGGCTATATTATCCACATTTTACAACATTTCGCAACGAAACTTCGGAATATTACTTTTTGTCCAGACTTGTCCAGATCAAAATTTCACTTAAAAGGGGAAAGGTCTATTGGCTGCGGAAGAGACGACTTCATTCGAGACAGTTATAATGTTGTTTACAGCTTTAAAGAAAAACATAATGTCAAGGTACTCGTACCAATAGGTGATTGGTAGTAAGTTGAAGGAGATCAGCCTGTCTTTGTACGTTTCTCAGTCCGCCCAAGTATGGTAACGTCAAAATGAACTTTCTAGATCGTCGTTGGACGCGTTCTGTCCTCGTAATTAAGTCGATCGATTGTGGTAACCAGACTTGAGTGGCGTAACCTAACGTTGAGCGAACAATTGATAGGTACAGTGTGCAGCGTGTCTTAACATCTGTAATTTCCGTTGCAGCCCTACGCAGGAAACCAAGCATTTGTTGCCTTTGCACAGCGATCGCGAGTATGATAAGACCAGTTTAACGGGTCCGTGATCCATATGCCTAAATCTTTCTCTTTTTTCGGTAACCACCAGGAACTTGTTATTGATCTTATACTCGTGTTTGATAGGATTATTTTTTCTTTTTACACGCTGATATTTGCATTTGTCTTGGTTGAAGACAAGGTCTGAAGATGTTGACTACTTATCCAAGCTACTCAGGTCACATTGTAAGGAGATGATATCAGAAGAGGAATAAATTTTCTTCAATAGTTTGTGTCATCGGCGAAGGAGGCGATCTTGAAGTGCTCTACTGCATCCGGTAGGCCGTTCGCGTACAGCAGAAACAGTATGGGACCTAATGTTGAACCCTGTGGAACTCCTGACAGGAGAGGTGTCGCGGAGGATGTAGCTCCTAAAACAGTCACACGTTGCTTGCGATTTAATAGATATGAGTCAAACCAGCGAAGGAATTTACCATAGATGCCATAGACGTTCCTTAATGTGCGTATTAGACTAGATATTTATGGTGGACTTTGCTGAATGCCTTGGACATGTCCATATAGACTACATCAGTTTGCTTGCCGCTGTCCAAAAGTGAACCAATATAGTCAAGAACTTCTAGCTGAGTTATACACGACTTTCCGGCCGGAATAAAGTCGTGTACAACTCAGCTATTAGAGGTTCTTGACTATATTGGTTCACTTTTGCATTTGGGTAAGATATTTGACACTTTGATAGGGCATAAGCCTTGGAATGCGAAACTTATCGCACTAGGTCACAAACGAAGCACGGACCAATGAACTGCTCCAAACATGGGCCTTCCTCATGCGGCAGCCATGTTGGAAAAAACAGAAGTCAATAACGCACGTTGCTCGTTGCATTATTTGCCTCGGTTTTCATTCCAACATGGCTGACACGTAAGGAAAGCCCGTTGTTAATTTGTATATAAAATTAGTTATCTGTGCATGCATATAGATGGACACGCGAGAACAGTTGCATGGTTACGTGATTAAATATTAACCAAAATTTTTAGAACTTATTTTGAAACATTTATATGTATGCAAACATGTCAAAGTTATAGAAGGGTCATCAGGAAAATGAAGAGGATGGGTGTGAATCAATTTATTCTTCATGAATTTTCGGCCGTCTGTTTGTGCAAGCATTTTGCGGAGTTTTAATTATTTGTCTTCGCTTTCCTGTATGCTCAACAGAGAATTTGGATAAACTTTTGGCCCGTGTAACGGTGTAATGAAAGTGAAAAAAACGTTGGAAAACTGTTTTATGAAATCTTTATTCACGCCATCCACACCGATGTATTTCCTTTTCAGTTAAAGCACTGCACGGTACATACTTTTGGTAAAGAAACACAAGTGACCCAGTTTTCAGACTTAGTTACGATTAGTTTCCATAGTTTCTAGTCTTGCGTGTCTACCTCTTTCTAAGTTGTAGATTCATTACCCCTGAGGTGCATACAGCCATGGGCATAATATATTAATTATTAAGATACTTAATCAGTATCTTCTTGTAATTCTCACGTATTCTCAGTTATTAGGCAATTGGTAATTTACGCGTGGTAAGCCGCACTGAGCTTAAAAAATAATCACGTATATAGACTAGAAAACACATGCTTGCAGACCCCCCCCCCTTGCTGACAAAATCATCATGTTTTCCAAACATGAAGTATTGTCATGGTCTATAACTCGATAATTTTATATAATAGTTTTAAAATTGAAAAAAATCCCCCCAAAATATCACTACAAAATAATCAATTTCCCAAACATATATATATATATATATATATATATATATATATATATATATATATATATATATATATATATATATATATTATATATATATATATAAATATATATATATATATATATATATATATATATATATATATATATATATATATGCCAGGTATGTTATTATACGGTGGTATAAGCTTCAATTTAATGTAAAATTCATGCAACCACAAACGCTTCGCAAAACGTTTTAGAATGTTCTTAAAACTGAACTGCCTTTTATCGGTAAACATTGACTTTGAAAATTGAAATAAACTGATTTCAAATTCTTGCATGAAAATAACAGTTCGGGCTAGGATTTTTCGTACGTTCCGTTGCTGAACATCGAATTGTTAATTCGCAGGAAAAGAATATCCACGTTTAATTCACTGCTTTTCGAGTTTTATTCATAGCAGAAACATGTGCCGTGAATAAGGGACAAGTCATTATTAATGCCGGATAGGGGGCCGGAGGAAATTTTTATAAATAGCAAAAAGTTTTTATGACCTCTTATTTTTCCAACAAAATCATTTTATCCCCCCCCCTTATTGAGGCAACATATTTCATAGTCCACCCTTCCCTCCCTCCCCCCTTCCCCCTCCCCCCCCAATTCTGAATTCAATGACTCTAAGTCAGTTTCGTCAGCATTTTTCCTGGTCTCATACTTAGTTTACTTGCAGCTGTAAAGAATATGGTAAATAATGGAAATGATAGCCAAGGTGGACAGGAGTGACTTTAGTTTTACAATAGACACAATAGACAATTCAGACTTTATACCTGAAAAGTTGTTGGCCCTCAAACAAAAAACCCACACATCAGGCCTAGTCTTTTACTAATTGAAAAAAATACATTTGTGTCTGGTGGAAGCATTATATTGAAGAGATGGCAGAAGAGACTGTCGACAACATGCAGAAACAGAACATGCCAATAAGGTCCACTGTGTTAAAACGCGTAAAACAGGACAACAACTGTCAATTGAAACTTGCATTTGGAAATGCAGTGCACGACACTCCAGACAAATTCTACGGTGATGATGAGGATGACAATTTCCATATACAGTAGCTAGAACACAACTTTTAGGTTCAATATATTGGGCATTACTGTTCAATGTATGTAATATGTATACTGTATATATCCATTACTCTTTTGATATTACATGTTACAAACTATTCCATAGATTTTATTTTTTGCCCCCCCCTCCTTTATGTTCAAAATATTTTCTGCCCCCCCCCCTTCACTGGTCAAAAATTTTTGTTGTGGCCCCTCTAAATTTCCTCCGGCCCCCTACCCGGCATTAATAATGACTGGTCCCTAAGTATTCACAATGGCAACATGATCCATTTACACGAAGCCATGCCACATTGTCATGTGCTTGTAGTTTATACTGGACAACTGGGTATAAATATTACAGTATTATTAAGTATCTGATCAATATATAAAGCCCACATTCCACAAGAAGCATAAACAAAGCCGTATAAACAAATTGAAACGGCTTGTATTTAGCCGTAATATTATGTAAATTGACTGAAATATTATGTAAATTTTGTCTCTTATTACGTATAGACCATAGATATCTTATGTACACTAGATAGCGCATTTCTTTTAGTAAAATTGAAGCCAATAATATTTCAGCGGTTACCCCCATTTGAATAGATGGCGGCCATGTTGGTCGTTCCCACTTGCTAATAAACGCTTAAAAACAACAATAAATTTCATCATTTGAATAGTTTAAAAATGTATTTGGAATAGGGTTAACTTAATGTTTAAGTTTCCTGTTTAAGAAATAGAAAACATATACGAATCTTCTCATTTCATGGGAACGACCTGAGACTGCAGTCACGGCTTCAATTTTTGAATTGCAGAATAATTAGATGCACTATCTAGTGTATATAAGATATCTATGGTATAGACGCGCAATCCACTACAGCATACAACAGCTATAATGCTATATCTAGTTAAAATAGAATATATTTACCTTAAATTAAGGCGGTACAAAACTTTTTTGTTTCCTCTCGAACGTACTTCAGGATGTAAGATTCCGCATCGAAATTTCGCGGGGAAGAAGCTTGTGTTGTTCACAGCTCTCAATAAATCTTCAATAAAGCGCAGTTACATATATTTAAGATATTGTTAATTTAAGATATTGTTAATTTAAGATATTGTCGAACCTTTGCGGTTTCGTAAATACCAACGGACATGGCTAGTATTAGTTTAGAACTTCTGATACATGTTCCGATTGCTGTATAAAACGCACATGCTGTAAAATCAGCGGGTACGCGTATAATAATAAGACACGAAATTTACATGTAAATTGTTACATAAATGCTCCTGTCAGATCAGAAAGATCCAGCAATGTCATAAACCTTTCAGTGCATACTATTACTGTAGCCTGAACGGTATGATCGATAAAAAAAAATCCAGCCAACGGGAATTCAGAATTTCTTTAAATTAGCCAATCGGATAGCCTGTAATCGAGCCCCTGATCGCTTTGGCGATTAGAACTCCCTACAGATTGCGCAAAAATCGAAATAGCCAATCAGATGACTGGCATCTGACTGACAGCGTGCAAAACTCATTCGTAAGATCGCTTTTATGCGCGTTCATGTTCGAAGGCCTTGCTACTGGATGATATTTTAGAACTGAACTGTTAAAGTTTCAATACAATACACTGCGCCAAGTTTGATAACTGGACAACTATTTCAATTTAACAATTTTCTGGCCAATTTTTACCTTAGTCGCGTGATCGCTTTGATCACCCCTATAGATGCGCCCCTGTTGCTTTCCTCTTTATTTAAATATTCTAACATACAAAAAAGAGTAATAAAAATACTTTGAAATTGTTTTCACTTTACTATACGCAACGGATCGTATCAGTTTTTAAAGCAATTATATAGCAAACAATACGGCAATACTAAAAACAAACTTACATCCAGTGGCGTTGGGGACTTTGCTCCATTCTTTTAGACGTTTTTAGGCGGTTTTCGGCTCTCAAAAAGGTTTTGAAATTTTCAAAATCTTGCAAAAATACAATATATTTGCAAGAAATGTTTGTTATTTCGCTGTCGTCATTTGTCATACAACAACAAATTTTAAATTTGACCAATCAGTGTTTGCTACTCATGACAGTCCGGCACATATTTTGAGATCAGTGAGGATGACCACCCACCTAAACACTGTTGGTCACCCACGCCCGCGATCATTGATGAACTTTAAACTTCGCTAATGCTTTCGTTTCCCCCGGGAGTAAATAGCCAGGCGGAATTAGTACCCTCGCCCCGGGTTTACGCCCGAAACGGCAATCCGCGCCGTTGATTGGGGGATAATTTAGCTGCTATATATTTAAATTAAAGAAACTTTATGGTTCACTTTCATTCAGGAACTGAAGTGTTTGTTCGTGGTTTACTCTAATGCTAGAGGATGTTAACATACAGTAATGAGTTTGTAGTAATCATCACACTTGCAATCGACTTAATATTGAAAGGCATGCCAAACTGTTGTGAAATAAACATGTTGAATTTTGTCAAGTTGAGCAACATTCGCTTTTATACTGTAAATTCTATTACCTATTTTTTATTAACAGACAAATTCCGCTAACGTTGTTTGCAACGCTGCTGCCCGGCCCAATGCACAACAGTTTAGGCATGTGAGGCGTGTGAGTTATCTAAAATTGTACATGAATTGTGTATAAACAAACCTTTGCCAAATTTGTGTGTTGTGTCGAATGCTGAGTGCCAGCTGAACAGAAGTGGGAACAAACGGCGAAGACGTGAGCTTTTTTTGTGGGGGGGAGGAGAGACTGGGAAATTATAAAATATGAAGCCTATAGCTCAACAACCTATAGCTCAAAAACCTCAATGAAGGCCTGTAATCTAGGTGAACCAAAATGTATTTGCTTTCATATAGCGAAAAACTTTAATAATGAAGAGTCATTTGATAGGCTTAACGCTTAACTTTTAAATTGAAAGCTGCGGATTGATTCGGAATACAACCACCTGACAAATACGTGAAGCAGTTTTGCTTGTATTTTTCGGGTATAGTTGCATGTGGACTTGAATGATGTGGTTTCTTGCACTTCACTTGGTGGAATTAATATTAGCAGATTCTGCACCGGAATCGCAGGGCCGTAGGTTCAATTCCTACCAGAGGACCTTGTGCTGCATTTTTCGCAGTCGTTCCTGGTCAGGTCTTAAAATGTATATAATCACTTGGATTACAAACCCTAACATTCTAATATAGTTGTATGTCTCTATCGATCAATCCCCAGTTTTCTTAAATCACTACCCACACTGAAACAGACTGCTTGAGATTATACCAATTCTAAGTTACTTTTTATCCTCATCATTCCACTTCAATGCGTGGAAAGGGATGTGCATAGTGAGAGTATTCCCGGGAATCGCGTTTACTTAGAAGCAACAAAAGCAAATTAAGATAAAATGCTTTAATTTTTATTCTGTAAACCTGTTTATATATATATATATATATATATATATATATATAATATATATATATATATATATATATATATATATATATATATATATATATATATATAATATTAAGGGATAGGTTTTGCTGCATTGAGGACCGTATTCTTATTTAAAAATGCTGTGCTGAGTAGTTATAGTAGTCAGGAAGTTTGTATCCTGAATGCTGATTGGCTATAGGCATTTCATTGGCTGTAGACAAGGTGCGATTAATGGTCAAATCGCACTCCTGTAACCAATGAAATTGCAGTATTTGCCACTGATTACAGAAGATGAATAATTAATGAAATAATTGTACTCTTCTCAACCAATCAACAGCCAGTAATTTTGTCATGCTATTAATAATAATATATAACCGCCTCCCCCTTTTCTTTAGGACCAATTTTGTAATCTTTCAACACTTAGGCAAAATTTGGGAGGGGGCGTAACATCTTAATGTTTTTATTTAAGACATAAAATATACCCAAATCTTTGCGCTTCAGATTATCATAAGATGTGTCTAAAATGGACGAAATAGCGTTTCAGAGGCGCCGGGCGGGCGGACTATTGCTTCGCCCTCTCGTTTGGCGGTGGCTACGCCCCAGCTCCCCATGCACGAGTACAGAAATTCCCTCATCACTAATTAAGATATAAATAGTTTATGCATGGACGTAACATTTATCAGCACAATACTTCATGTAGCATGTATAGAAGGTCATTGAAGTTTGAAAAGCCAAAATAACAGTGGACAAATTAATGCATGGATTTAAAAGAGAATATCAAAGGAACTTTCAATTTACTTTGCCGCAGTAAATAAAAAGTTCTTATCTCCAAGTTATGCAAAGTACATATCATCCTGTCGAATATAATTAAAGCCTACCTTTGTATAGGGGCCCACCATGACCCCTTGAATTCACGCATTCACGCCAAAAAAAAATAAATAACGCATCACGCAAAAGAAAAAGCTAATTTCACGTTCACGCGGAGGCGAAAAATATAGCATACTTACTGAATTTGATGTAATGTATTAGGACGTCGAACATGTGCAGAAAATGGCACTGATGGTGCGCACTTGTCTGTTCAACACTTAATTTGCCGAATTTTCTGATCAAACATTTTAATCTAATCTCCAACAAGACTGCCATTGGTAAAGACAACATGGTCAACAGGCATTTTGAAACGCATTTAAACATACTGTTTGGAACGAATTAAAATTGAGCAACAAAAACTGGCAAATCGAGAAACATGAAACTACGTCGTTAATGAACAATCTTAAGAAATTAGCGGCTCACATCAAGCAAATCTACTATTGTAACGAACTGTTCTTCCATCATACCTAATTTTAAGAATTTTTTATCACTGCACATTTTTGTGCAAAGTTTAGCCGAGCAGAAGCTACGCCCTCAAAACTTCTGAACGCACCCTTTTTAGTAATGTGTAACCAAAAGACAAGCTACAAATGATATATAAAATGATCGCAAAATCAACATGCACTGTACAGCGCCCCCAGGGAAATTTGAGTCCAGGGGAAAAATTGAGTTGTGACCCCTCGTGATTCCATCTTCTAAGACTACGATGGAAGGGATCCGGGGGCATTCTCCCAAGGAAATTTTTGAAATCTCAGGTGCAAAAAATAGCCAAATCCTGCATTCTGGAAGTTTGTTGGCAGTTATACCTATATGTATATTTCAATGTAATTCTTTTCTGGGCCACCTTTAACTGGGGTCTAGCTCAATTTGCCCCCTCCCTTGCCTCTCTCTGGGCGACCTTGTCAGCACTTGCTGTTACGACTTTCTATGACAGCGTAGTTTGATAATCATATGCTTGCAGGAACGAAATATTTTTGTTTTGGCAAATAGGAGGCGGCTTAGGTGTGATAAACTGTAAAAGAGTTCCAGGGGAATGCACCCACAGAACATTTTGTAATCTAGCCTCTCTCAAAGGCCCTTTTTTCAATGTGCGGGGACATTCTATAGAATCCTGAAGATTATACACTAATATATTTACAAAAAGTTAAGTATCATACACACCAACATACAAGCTCATAAAGAGATCATCTTTGATGGGAGACTTTGGCATTTGATTAAACTTAATTAAGTATAATATTAGTGCTGACGTTCGATAAATTGGCAGTCATTATTTCAATTTCATTCAAGTTGTTCTCGTTAAAAATGTTTTGATTATTAATACTTTCTAGTGATTATTAATACTTTCTGCTCATTGCCTCATTTTCTTCATAAAATTGACAATTTATCACAGCAAATTTTATTGCTGTACATTTTACATTTTATCACTGCACATTCATTTTTATCACTGCACAAATTGGTTATCATTGCACACTAAACTTAGGTATGTCTTCCATATCTCAAACGTCCACCAAGAAGAAATTATGTCTCCCTTCCGACTTCGGCAGTTTGAAAGTCCTCCGAAAGTTTGAAAGTAGCAGTCCGGAAGTGGGGATGTGCCGAGTCGTCGAAATAGCCTAAAATAATTATTAAGGGCTATTAAGGTCGAATAAGTTGTTCTCTTGTTCTGTTTTGCTGCCTTTTGGGGCGATATTTTAAAGTTAGCTTCAATTCTGGTGCACGTAATCACGTTACTTGGTAAAATAATCACGAAATCTGCCGCTTAAATTGGCCTTTTCCCGACTCTCGCCAACATTTAAATTCATGATTTCACGCACCAAAAATAACTTAATCACGTGATAACGCTTGAAATAACTGCTAAACACGCGTTACGTAAAAATCATGGGGGCCCCTGTATAGATACTACTATTTTCAGTTTTGAAAAAGAACTCGAAAACAGAGCGAGACATTTGGTTTGAGAGGACAGTTGGTTGAAGCTAACAGCACGTTTAATCTTACTGTCATATAAATACATTATGAGATTAGTCTTCTTTATAATTATCATATTACGAAAATGAATATATATGTATTTATATATGTTAATTGTACAGTGTTTTAATTTAGATGCCATACTTAAACGCAACGGAGTTATTTTTATCTTTAATTCTTCAGAAGAAGTCTCTCAACCTCTCATTTTTGTCTGCTGTGAATGTATTCTTCTTTTTCTCAAGAATATGTTAAATTCCTTGCTCATGCTCAGTTTCCAGAGGTCTATACAACTTCGAAAGAAATTATGTAATTTCATGATAAAGGTGCTCCTTTTCTTTTGTTTAAGTTTATTTTTCTTCGTTTTGAATAGTTTGAAAGACTTTTAGACTCTTTTTGCCGTTCGAAACTCGGCTCTCGTCGGAGGGCAATAAAAATTGCGTATTGCCCGTGGGCAATACGGGAAACTCCTGCCTCGTCAGCAGCCAATCAAATTGCACGATTCATCAAAACAAATGCTTGCCATGCATGCATATAAAAAATCGAGTTATTTGGTGGCAGTCGCTTGTGGTGTGGTGCTGTGGAATCCATCGTTCGTCTACATTGGACTAAGAATAAACTCGATAGAAACAGCATATATACTTGGGATAATACAAGAAATGTAGGGTTCTGGGCTAGAATCATATCTTTGATGAGTTGTACATTTAACTGTTTATTTTTTACTGGAAACAAGGTGTTACGTGCCGGAGAATTGAAAGTTCTGAAAAACCTGAAAATATGTCAACGGTTGAATCCTAGCGGCACCAATAACCCTTATAACGCTAAAAAACATACAATGCGCGAAGAAAACTCAATTATTTTCAGGATTTTAATTTACCTTCCACTGATTTCTTGCTTCAATAGCTTATTTAACAATATTTTGGTCGTAGTAAATGTGAACACAACTAACTATACCCTTATATTGTTCTATATAGGCTATATTAATTAATACGAATATCATGCATCATCAATGCAAGAATAACAATAGCTGTAACTAGGGTACATAGGGACTGTTATTTCATTGAAAAACAAGAAAATTGCCTTTTCCTGTTTAAAATATAGCTAAATATTCACGGTTATGCCAGTAGCCCTTCACTCCATCAAACTTGCAAACGTTACGAAACCAAAACTAATAGAATCGTTTGTTCAAGAAACTTCTGGTGTCCCTTCTCTAGCCAAATAAAATTGGCCGAATTAACAACGTATGAAAGAAAAAAACCATGCAATGAAAACTATAATTCTGTAATATATATTGAACGAGGTCTCGCAGATTTACTTCGGGCTAATAAATGAAACAAAACTGAACTGAACGATCGAAACGGAACTCAGCTCAAATAAAAAAAAGGGTTAATAGATTCATACTGTAAATATCATCCAAAATTATTCGTGTCACGTTTTGTTTTAATGTCATACCGAGGCATCTGCATTAGGACAAACAACATCTAGGCAGCTGATTGTTTCGTATCTTGGAAACAAAGGAGAAAATGCAAATTATCCTGCAAAAATATTAACCACCGCCAATAACGTGTGTGATCAATTCGCAAAGCATACACTGCATTCGAAATATAATTAGGCAAATACATACTCCATTCTTTGTTGCGGAAAGTCAAAGCATAAGTTCTAATAAAATAGTCTTCTTCACTTTTAATTATTTTTTACCTGCATGTACATTATTCAAGCGCAAATATTAATTAGTTATGATTGAACGGTAGCTCGTGCACTAGTGCATGCATGAATGCATATATATTCAACTTTCGTACTTGTCTAGACTTGCCACTCTTTGACTTTAATTTATACCGCTCGCTTCGTATTGAAACCATTAACTGGAAAAGAGGATAATTGGATCGGAAAATATATCAGAACAACTAAGACACTGACAAGTAAGTAATATAAAAATTATCGCTGGGCAGGTGCACAATTGCCTATTTGCAGTAAGTAATTGCAAATATCCAATATAATTTCGGCTCTGTTCATACAAAATCGGAATGGAATTCGAAATCAAACTCAAATTGGTATGATTTCTTTCTTTCTTACAACACGCATGGAACTACACGGATCCCAGCACAGTTATAACCATACAAATGATCTGAAGTATTTTAACATGCATGTAAAACTGGACCATTGTTGTGCGCTGAATATCGCGAGATGAGGTGGAATTTTGGAATGGAGAAGTCGTCCACTTTTTGTTTCAATTGTGGAATATAGAATTTTCCTCTTTAACGGAATGAGGACTTTTATCACTTTTAACGTGGAATATTGAATTTTTCAGTTTTATAATTTTTGTCTTATCCCCCGCGTAAAGATAGCTACCTAGTACGCACGCGCAGGGCCGTTGCTAGACACAATAATTAGGGGTGTATATTCATGTTCACATACCGTAAAATTAAAACAATCGATTTCAAAAGAAATCCGTCGGGAAGAACACGAATATATGGATACACGCCCCCCCCCCCCAATTAACGGTCTAGCTACGTCCCTGCGCACGCGTTTTGTGATCGATATTCCGCATGAAATTGTGATCAGTGTTAATGAATCGTTCTATAGAAATATTGCAATTTATAAGATAAGAAACATTATTTATGTGTCGAAACATTCTAGCGTTTAGCACGCTAATTGGGGTCACAATTAGCGTGTTTAATTGTCATGATCAACCAATCACAACGCCTGTTCACAAACCCATGTCTTACGGTTCCAAGCTTATGACGCGCCAAAGCAAACAATAATACTTATTTGCGAATATACTGTTCTTCATGTAGAAATTTAGAACTTTTTTCTGAAATATGAAGCTTCTTTTACAAATATAACGATCAATTGTTAAATAAACAAACCAATTTAAAGATATAAACAAAGAATAAAATGTAAATAAGTCAATTTTGCGATATACAAACTGATTTTACTTGGAAATCAATTTCTGAAATTGTAGGCGTTTCAGAGAGAACAGCTCATCGTCTCCGTGCAAAATGCCCATCATCAGTGTGTGAAAATAATTTTAGTGTTATTACCGATGATCAATTGGATAACTCGATAACTCGTTATAATAGAAAACTGGTTCGTTTTATCTTTCATCTTGTGCTATGGTTGAAACCGCCAATTTTGCAATAGATCCATAAGCTTGCGCCAGCGATCAATACTGTACAGCGGTGTTCAAATTAAGCCTGCGATCAGTTTGTATATCAATATTGTTTTATATATCAAAATCAGTTTGTATATCAATATTGTTAAATTTAGGCTCTTTGAGACATTAGTTAATTGGCAGGATTGATGCGGATTTGTTGAATTTAATATAATGGGTGATATGAATTTTAATGCATACCGGCTTCTCAGCAAGATCATAATTCAAATCGTCTAACTATATATTCGTGAGCCTACGCGAGTTTCAAATTGTACGTCTTCTTTGATTGATATGACATTTGCTCTTGTCAGAATTGGTGATCATAGCCTGGTATATGTTTATCGTAAACTTGCAGTTAACCTGGTCAATAGCGGTCACTGCACAGTTAGCTATTTAGAGGAATTTTAATGATTTTGATAGCATTAAATTTCGTAATGATATTAGTATGAAAATTTGGGACAGCATAAATACCCATGACGATCCGAATAGTATGTGGTGTGCATGGAAAAACATCTTTTTTACTGTAATTGACAGGCATGCCCCCTCGGGTCTAAGCGTATTCGAGCTTCAATATCACTTTGGATGACATCGCATTTATTAAAACAGCGCATGCATGAACGGGACATCTTGAAGATAAACGCCTGTATTCTAAAAGCTCACTCACACTCAATGAGTGGAGGTTCAGTGTGAGCTTCTCTTGAGTGTTAATGCTGTTTCTGAATAGCTGGAGGGTGAATAGTCACATAGTAAGGTACGACACTACACCTCCAGTTATTCAAAAACAACAATGACACTCGAGAGAAGCTTAGAATAAACTTCCACTCTTTGAGTGTGAGTGTGAGCGTGAGTGAGCTTTTAGAATACGGGTGAAAAGCTTCCCGATCAAATAATCCCAAATGATTGGTCTATCTTTAAGAATTGTGGAAATTCTGTAAATAACGAATTTAAGCAAGCTAAAGAGAATTATTATTTAAATGCCTTTAGTGAGAATGAAGGTAACTCACGCAAGACAAGGTGCATTATCAATGAGCTAACTGCGAGGAAAACAAAGAATTCGCAGATAAAAGAAATCAAACGGTGCGGTATTTCAATTAGTGACCCAATGGAGTTATCTGAAGCTTTCAATGATCATTTTGCAAGAGTTGGGCCTGAACTTGCAAATTATATTTTATGCACATCTAATGACCGTTCACACCTTCGTTATTTGACTGGTGTGAAGTGTGACGAAAAGTTTAAAATGAAACCTATTAATTGCTCGACTGCTCTTTTTTCATTGAGAAAATTATATGCAAAACTATAGTCTGAGACTTCTTCACGAATGTGCTGATCTGATTGCAGACTCTCTTTGTTCAATTTTTAATAGCTTAATAGCTGTACAGGAATCTTCCCTGAAGATTGGAAGATTTCGAAAATTATTCCATTATTTAACCAGTGTGATCGTTCAGACTTGAATAACTAGCGCCCGATATCGACTATTTCTGTGGTAGCAAAAATATTTGAAAGGGTAGTCTGCGATCACACTTTTGCTTTTTCAATTCAAATGAAAACAATTTAGTATCTTGTCACTAATCAGGGTCCGGGGTCTACATTCTACGGTCACTGCTTTACTTGAGGCAACTGATGACTGGGCGTATAATATTGGTGTACGCTGATGACACAAATCTATCTTTTGCTAGTGATATAGCATTGATGTCATTGAACATAATATGAACCATGATCTCGCTAACGTTAAGAAATGACTCATTGCTAATAAGCTCACTCTTAACAAATCGAAATCAGAATTTATGTTAATTGGTTCTAAACAGAGATTAAGAACTCTTGAGAAATCTTCATCATCAGTTATTGATGGTGCCTCATTAAAACGGGTTTCAATTTGTAAATCTCTGGGAGTTATTATTGATGAGAACCTTATCTGGAGCGAACATATCGATCGACTGTGGAAGAAGATTGCCAGAGGCTTCAGAGCAATAACACAAACCAGAATACTTTTCCCCCACAGGACGCTGCAATTGATATTTAACTCGCCTTTGCAGCCACATTTTGACTATTTCAGCACCGTGTGAGGAAATTGTGGTAAAACGCTCGCTACTAAACTGAAAAAAAAATGCAGAACCGCGCCGCCTGGGTTTTTGACTTTTTCTGGCTATGATACTATAGTCCATTGCCACGCATCAATTTTCTAAAAAAATAGCTTCAGCTATAGGGGTGCCGTTCTTTAGAATAACCTTTCTATTGCGTTGCGACAGGTTAAAACTCCAATTGAATCTCGCTCTGGCTGCATCAGTTTCTCATCTTAACCTTTTTATATAATTATCTAAATTGGAAGATAGTATATATTATTCTGTGTATATAGTCATATGCACGGCACTCGTGGAAAGTAGTTTGTTTCGTTTTTAGATTTTGCAATTTTAATTATTTCATGTTATTTCTGTAAATATGTATAGATGTAGGTAATGTCTTTTGTAAATCCTGATGAGTCTACCGTGTTTAAATAAAATGCAATCAATCAATCAATTAATCAATCAATCAATCAAATCTGTCTATTTTGAATGAATTCTGAATGAAAATGCCCTTTTACTGTTTAAAGTATAGCTGAAGATTTTTGTTCGTGTCAGTAGCCGTTCACTCTTTCGAACTTGCAAACGTTACGAAGCCAAACTAATACAGTCTTTTGCACAAAAAAAATTCTTCTGGTGCCTCTTTTATTTTCTTGATCAAACAATTGGCCTGGTCAACAACGTATAAAATAAAAAAAAAAACAATGAAAACTATAATTCTGCAGTAGAAAGCCGGATCCTTGAACGGCAAATCGCAGATGTACATCCGGCTAATAAACGAAACGAAACTGAACTGAATTGAACTGAACTGAACGAACCTATAGTTATCTAAAAAAGGGGCAATACATTCACACTGTAAATTTTATCCACAGTTAATCATTTCACGTTTTATTTTAGTGTCGTATCGGGGCATTTGTATTAGGACAAAGAACATCTAGGCAGCTATTGCGTATCTAGGAAACAAAAGAAAAAATGCTAATTATGCTGCAAAAATATTCATTATCGCTAATACTGGGCCTGCAAGGAAGACTGTGTGTGTAACACGCCCCATTCGCACGTCAATTTTCAAAGAAGAACTAATGGCAACAACCGAATTAGTAAACAAACTCGCATTAAAATGTTGCGGGATTTCCTCTACGTATTCGGAATAGAAAGAATGTGCATATAAATGGCTGCGTTTAACTCCGAAAAATAATTGCCAAATTTGCAAGTGCTCATTTTCAACTGAATTCGGAAAAGGGCTAATTAGGACGAATTTCAACAGAAAAGCTGTTTCAAACTTCAGATCGTGAGGGAAATGCCACCACATTAGCATTAATGTGTTCTTCTATCGCCATTGTTATAATTAAAATTAAACAGTGTCTCACTTCTCAGATCGTGTGTGCAATTCTTGTGGGCGGAAAGTACGAAATTTATTCCAGTTAGTTAATTTGGTAAAGAACTCGACAAAAAAGATAGCGTCCATGAGAGTCTAGATCGTTTCAAACTGCAATTACCGTCTTCTGTTTCGCCCTCTCAGAGAAGCCCTGCAAATCGCAAAGTGTTTCGAATAGGCTTACATGCAACTGCCTCTAAATATTCACCAGAAAAAGCGCTGTTTTCTTCAGTGCAAGAACAGAGTCAACATCAATCATCAGTCAATTAACAAGAAACTTTTCTTGAGGAACATATAAACGTATCAAATCTGTTTGAAATTAATGAAACTCAAGTCAAGGTTACTATATTAGTTTATCAGAGTGGCCATTCCAACACGTCACGTCTTCACGACAAGCAATCCTCTTTGGCATAGCGGCAAAAGCATCTCTTCCTTCAAGTAAACAATGAACATTCTGTCCTTGTTCAATGTTTAATCGAAATAATTGATGAAATCCAGTTTTTAAGCTTATCGAGAGCCTTTCTGAAAAATCGCTTATATAAATATAAAATACAACAGCAAACAGCCAATCAGAATGCTGCGTTCATGTGCGAACGCGAAAAACACAAAAGACCCGGTTTTCCTTGCAGGCCCACTTTTCTTCCCTCGGTGGGCCTGCACGCGGGCTATACCGCTAATAACGTCTCATCAATTCGCAGATCATGCACTGTACTCGATATGTATACCTATATATACATTAAAGTGGAAGTCAAGTCCGTTCTGCGCATCACTTCTGCTCATAACAATGTGAGGACCTCTAATGTGAACATAGCCCAAATTTCGAATGTTTCGAATTTTTTCTGAAAATATACTCTATTTCCTATTCATATTTAAAAAAATACAGCAGTTCAAAATGTAAACAAACCGTTTGTTTACATTACGGACTTGACTAAAGACAGGTGGGTAACTTCAGTAAAAAAATAGTGCCATAGTCGCCGTCTTCCTATCAATTGTCGCTCGCGTAATTATTCGTCATTTGGTAATACGTCATTGTTTTCAAAAATGCTTTCAACACCTTTACCACAACTCCAATTGCTTTCAACAACTTTAAACATTCAACAAATTTTGATGCTCTTGATTGTTTAATTCACAAATGTCGATCCATAAAGGTCGTAAAAAGTGGAAACGTTTGTGTTTTACAGAACGCCACTTTGCTAGCAGGTGTCATGGCGTAACGTGAACATCGAGAGAAATTTGAAGACTCGAAGTTCTATTAAAAATTAAGTTACACATGTGGTATATACCTCATTTGTCATATAGCTGCACTATGGGCGAATGCATGCTCCATTAATTTTTGAAGCGTAAAGTTAAAGCATAAATAGAAATAAAATTGTCGTCTTCACCTTGTATATATATATATATATATATATATATATATATATATATATATATATATATATATATATATATATATATATATATATATATATATATATAAATAGAGAATATTTCACGGTGGCGCGGAAATATGACTTTTATTTTCGAGTGGTGAAAACAATATTTTACGAACGAGCGCAGCGAGTGAGTAAAATATTGTTTTCAACACGAGAAAATGAAAGTCATATTTCCAAAGCCACCGTGGAATGTTCTTTTTATTATATGGCCAAAATAAGTTTCATCAACTAGATGTTTTGTAGCTCACCGTGCGGCAACAGTGTTATGTCTCTCCGCTCGTTTATAGAGGCTAAATAGTCGCTGAAGATCGCCAAATCGGACTTAGTCTTCCTTTTTGTGTTTTCATTTTCATTTTCTTCAGAAAACCTTGTCAAATCAGCGTCGAAAAATTAACAAAATGTCGAAAATTTGCCATATTGTATATTCAAAACAGAAACGGCAAAATGGCGGGAATTAGCGTGGGCCCCGCGCGAGACGTTCCCGCGTAAGATATGATTTCAATTCATATTTCACTATAGTGAAATACGGGAAATATCAGTGGTGTATTTTACGGTATTTTACTCATATCCATCTAATATATATATATATATATATATATATATATATATATATATATATATATATATATATATATATATATATATATATATATATATATATATATATATATATATATATATATATATATATATATATATATATAATATGTATAATAATAATAAAAATAAATTTATTAATTTGTACTGCGCTAAAACAATAGAATATTCTAAAACGCTTAATTACATAAAATAGAAAGCTAATTTAAAAATTTCCGTACGTTATTATATATATATATATATATATATATATATATATATATATATATATATATATATATATATATATATATATATATATATATATATATATATGCATGTACATGATTCAAACGCAAATATTAATTATAGTCAATAAACGGTAGCTCGTGCACTAGTGCACGCGTATACTTTAACTTTCGTACTCGTCTAGACTTGCGACTCTAGACTTCCGACATAGGCTACCGCTTGCAGCTTTAAGTGAAAAAGAAGATAGTTGGATCGAATATCAGAACAACTAAGAAACTAGCAAGTAAGTAATATAAAAATTATCGCTGGACAGCTGCACAATTGCCTCAATTTACTGTAAGTAATTGAAACGATCGAATATAATTTCGGCTCTGTTTATATAAAATTGAACGAGTTCGAAATGGAACTGAAATTGGTACGACTTCTTTCATACGAGACGCACGTAGCTACACAAATCCGAACACAGTTGCAACATGCATACGAGTGATCTGAACTGTTTTAACATACATGCAAAACTGGGCAATTGTCGTGCGGTAAGTATCGCAGGATGATATATATATATATATTTATATATATATATATATATATATATATATATATATATATATATATATATATATATATATATATATATATATATATATATATATATATATATATATATATATATATATATATATATATTATTATATATATTATATATATATATATATATATATATATATATATATATATATATATATATATATATATATATATATATATATATATATATATATATATATATATATATATATATATAATATGTATAATAATAATAATAATAATTAATTTATTAATTTGTACCGCGCTAAAACTATAAAATATTCTAAAGCGCTTAATTACATAAAATAGGAAGCTAATTTAATAATTTCCCTACGTTATTTACACAACATTTAACTACTATAAGCATCTATTTAAAAATATTTAAAAACAAGAAGTATTATTAATGTACGCATTTCTATACAAAAATGTCTTAAGATTTGTCTTAAAAGAATCCAACGAAGTACTAAGTTCCATAGAGTATGTCCTGCTTTCAAAAAGGCGCGTTCACCAAAAGACTTTCAACGTGTACTTGGAACATGAAGAAGCCCTAGTTCGTCCGATCTCAAAGAGTAGTTATTACTTTGTTTATAAGTCAACATGTCACAAATATATTTGGGAGCCAAACCATGCAGAACTTTATAAACCAACAGTACGATCTTGAATATAACACGATATTTAAGCGGTAACCAATGCAATCTCATTAATGTATAGGTGTAATGTGATCAAACTTAGGTACAAGACATACAACACGAGCAGCAGCGTTTAGCACTTTCTGCAATCGATTTAATTGATATTTTGAAATTCCATACAGCGAAAAATTGCAATAATCCAAATAGGATGTAATAAATGCATGAACTAAAATTTTGGTAGCATCGTCAGTTAAGTATTTCCTGATTTGTTTGATATGGTAAAGGCTTCGAAAGGCCTTGCAGCAGATTTTGCTAATAATATGCAAATTCATGGAGTATCTAACCAAGACCCAAGATCACGAACGGCGCCTACTGGAGAAATCAATATTTCTCCTACCCTCAATTTGTCAATCGATACCTTGGATAATTGCTGACGAGAGCCAATAATAATAAACTCTGTCTTGCTACTTTGAATAAAAAGATGATGTGCAGTCATCCAGTTTCGAAACTCATCAATACAATCTTCCATTGCTTTAACAGCTGACTCCTGATGCAATGAGTTCTGAAGTTTAAAAGAAAAATACAATTGTGTGTCATCTGCAAAAGCATGATGACAAGGCAGATGTTTAAGAATAATCTCAGAAAGGCCAGGCACGTAGAGTAAAAATAGAACAGGACCCAGGCAGCTGCCTTGGAGACTCCAGTAGCAACCATGAACTCGAAGGACTTACACCGATCAATGACAACTTGCTGCTTTCTATTAGCCAGATACGATCTAAATCACTGAAGTGCGCTGTCCACTACTTCAAAATCATTCTTGAAGATATCAATAAGAATATTATGGTCTATAGTGTCAAAGGCAGCACTCATGTCGAGCATAACAAGCAACGTAACCTCTTCGTTGTCCATATTAATAAGTATGTCATTCTGCACTTTAAGCAGCGCAGTTTTAGTTGAATGGAACTGACGATATGTTGATTGACTGACAGGCAGTGGTGCATTTTCGTTACAGTGATTAACTAATTGCGACATGACAACTTTCTCAGCTACCTTTGCAAGAAAATGAAGATTATTAACAGGTCTAAAATTTTCAAACACTAAATCCATACCAAGTTTCTTAAGACGGAGATCTACAAGTGCCAATTTCCAATTTTCCGGAACTATTCCTTTCTCCAGCGACATGTTGATCATTTTTTTAATTATCGGACACAGAACATCACAGCAATCCTTAAGCAAATAAGTTGGTATTGGATCAAGTTGACAAGAGGCATTTGATGCTTTCGAAATAACTCCTCGTATATCATCTTGCGACACAGGAGAAAAGGATTTAAGCAATATTGATATTTATGCAACGATGTTCAGTAGTTATCGGATTAACACCAATCTTATTAATTTCGTCACTGATAAGTTCAATCTTTCGACCGAAGAATGTTCCAAATTCGTTCGCCAGAATCAACGGATTCTCATAAGGTGGTAAACTTTTAGATGACTTCTGTTTGGACAATGAATTGACTGACACGAAACAATTTCTTACAATTGCCTGAGCATCTGTTAATTAAAACAGAATAATATCTAGTCTTTGTTTTACGAAGAAGGGCACTGTATTTATGTCTAGTCTTATAATAAAGCTCTTTATCATGGGAACAACCAGATTGAAGATTTTTCTTTCGCATTTCCGTCCTTCAGCTTTAAGCTTTTTAAGATCGTCAGTGAACCAAGATACAACAAGTCTCATAACCATCTTTTTCGTCTTAATAGGAGCGTGTTTATCAAGAAGATTTAACAAAGTCGCATCATAACAACGTGTAAACTCATCAATATCCGAAAAGGAATTGACACATAATTCAGACCCGGAAATATCATTTTTGAACATGGGAATGTCTATTCTTTTCAACTGACGGAATCGAAGTTCCTTAACAAAAAAATTTGGCCTAGGCATATTCAAATTACACTCGATGAACGAATGATCAGATGAAGCCAACGTAGATTCTAATTCAGTTATAATCACATCATTAATTGATCTAGATATTATAAGATCTAGAGTACGTTCAGAAGTTTGAGTTGGACAGGCCACATGTTGGCTTAAACCAAATGTTTCAAAAAGCTCACATAATTTTTTGGCATTAGTATCGTCAGTAGATTCGACGTGGAAATTAAAATCGCTTGAAATACGTAACCTCTCATGCAGTTGATATTACAATACTTTCATGCAAGGTAAGTAGAAAATTCCTCAAAAAACAAACTCACGGATTGAGGATAGTTAGTAGATGATGGCGGACGATACACACCAGCAAGTCTAATAACTTGATTTTGAATCGTTACATTCCACTCAGAAAATTCAAACGATCTCAACTAATTAGCGTATATATATATATATATATATATATATATATATATATATATATATATATATATATATATATAT
>CACRXK020004399.1:0-31877 GCA_902702795.2 Paramuricea clavata | reverse complement strand
AACAAAAGTACTATTAGATTGAGTTTGTTTTATCTATAAGTTGTTTGATAAACACATAAAAGGTGCAGTGCACTCTTCATAATATTCTGTAATGCAAAATAATTATTTTTTCAAGGGAACGTGTTGGCCATGCATTAATGTTTAACGAAGGACAGTTACAGCAAAACATTTGTCGATTGTGTGCGCTGCTATATAGTGACGTGTTCTCATTTTTGACTGTGTCAAAGTGCCATTCAGCAAAGACTATTGGTTTTCAAATCACCTGTACTGGTAACATGAACTTTAATTTGGATTGTGAGTCTGTGACTGATGTAAACTGTTAAAATGATTCAATTGAATCAAAATATGTATATATAGACAATAGTCTTAAACTCTAAAAATAATTATAGTTTAAATTTGTAATAAATTTATTTTTAACTGTTACTACATTGGTATAATATAATTACATTACATTGAACACTAGAAAGTAAACTTTACACTGCAAGCATATTTAAACCTTGGGAAGTGTAAGTTTACTTTCGAGGTGTACCTTTACACCAATTTGGTGTCACCACAGAGGAAAGTAGATTTACACCAAAGAAGTGCTAGATAACCTATGGCAGTGTAAGTTTACTCTCTCAGTGTAAACAAACACCAAATTGGTGTCCCCACAGAGGCAAGCGGATTTACACCAAAGCAGCGTTAAATAACTTAGGACAGTGTAAGTTTACCCTCTCAGTGTAAATAAACACCAAATTGGTGTCCCCACAGAGGCAAACGGATTTACACCAAAGCAGTGTTAAGTAACCTAGGATAGTGTAAATTTACTCTCTCAGTGTAAACAAACACCAAATTGGTGTCCCCACAGAGGCAAGCGGATTTACACCAAAGCAGCGTTAAATAACCTACGATAGTGTAAGTTTACCCTCTCAGCGTAAATAAACACCAAATTGGTGTCCCCACAGAGGCAAGCGGATTTACACCAAAGCAGCGTCAAATAACCTAGGATGGTGCAAATTAACACCAAATGGGTGTTCATACAGACACAACTATGTACACTGAAGAGGTGTAAATTAACACTAAAATCAGTGTTAACTGACACCTTTTCGGTGTCCCCACAGAGGCAAGAATTTACACCGATTTTGGTGTTGTGGCAACACTCCCAGATTTACAGTGTATAAGTGTCAAAGTATAAATAATTCACCGGTTATTGGAGTGAACTTAATTTGAAACCAAAACTGGATAAATTGGACGCCGTAAATGTTTAGTAAAAAGTTTAAAAAATGAACTTGGGAACTTCATGGTTGACACGCATGCGTATTGCACCCATTTTATTATTGACGGTCAATAAATGTTTCATTGCGGACCGGTTGCCGAACATGACGTTTTGTGGACCGCCTTGTGACACGGTTTTGACCAATCGGCAAACAGAAAAATTGAACTTTGACACCAACTATATAACAATATAGAATCGGCAAACAGAAAAATTGAACTTTGACACCAACTATATAACAATATAGAATGGGTGCACTGTGCATGCGCGTTAACCGTAAAGTTCCGGCAAGGTTCATTTTATTAAACTTTTCTCTTAAACGTTTACGGCGTTCCATTTACCCAGTTTTAGTTTCAAAGTTCACTCCAATAACCGGTAAATTATTCGAAACTTTGACATTTATATAATAATTTGTATAGTATTATGCATTCTCGACCGCCGAACAAAGGTCGTCTCGGGTCAAAAATCTGATCATCCGTACATCCGTACATGCAAATAAAAATCGAGTTATCGTTCAGCCAACAGCAAAGGGACTGTTGCGAGAGAAACACATCGTCAAAAATGGGAGGATGCCTTCGGCAGCAATAACCTGCAACCGCCATTGTTCATAAGTTTAAACATACTTATCAGTGCTGCAATGAAAAGTATGGGCAAAATTTCGTTTCATAAACACGTTGAGTGCTAGTCCAAAGAAAGGAAACATTTAATTTAAAAGTCACTAAAATAAATTATGCCCAGCATAGAAAAACTACTTTCTACTAAGGATTAAAAAAATCAACTAAACATATTTTTATCCTATTTAACCTATTTTATTTATGAACACAGAACATTGTCTAAACGCTTGACTTTTTAGGTTAATTAGCTGCTAAGTCGTCATTCGAACATGCAAAAGTCACAATCACGAGATTTAATAGAAGAACAAATAGTAAGAGCTCCATTAATCAAGATGTTGACAGCAGGTGAGGTTTGGAGGACAATTAAGTTGCCCATGGTCCTCTTGGCTGCCACATTTACATTCACTTTCACAGGTTCCATTCATGTGTTTGCATGTCAACGCAGACGTAGTGATAATTTCAGATTCAGTTTCGACCGTGGGAGGAGTCATTGTGGTATTTGTGGCCATGGTGATAGTCCGGTTCACTATTATTGCTCCATTAGATACTAGAAAAGCACAAATATATTTTCATTTGGACATTATTACCGTTAAAAATTCATGGGCTTGTTTCTAATGGTGAAGTGTACGTTCTTCGTGAATTTAAATTTGTTTTTCCCCATATATATATATCCATGTATCCACGAACAAATAGCAACAACAGAACATTTAGAAAATCGTGATATACACAAGTCTACAGACGTGGAAGAAGCATCATTTTCAAGCTTTGTCCTACTCAGGGCATTTTTTAACTATATAACTGGGGGGGCCAAAGCCCCCCCAGCCCCCATGGTGGCCCCCCCACTCAACCATTTTGGCCCCCCCAGTCAAAGTCCCTTTTCTCTAAAATATAAGCAAAACATTGAATTTAGAAGGGAGGTTTGATATTCTAGTAACTGAAATTTGCTTTGTGAATCTTATGTCCTGTCTTTTATGTTTAATAAATACCTTATTAGATTTTAAACATTTCCCAGGCAGTGGATTGCATTTCCCAGACCCTATAGAGTTTGAGTTGTTGGACAAGTTAGTGACCGCAGGGGGCAACAGGCCCTCAACCATGTGTTTTATAAGGGGGGGATAATTTTGGCCCCCACCAAAAAAAAACAATTTGATTTCGATACTAGAAGTATTTGAAATCATATATACATATAATCAAATATCTGTAATCGATATTTTGATAACATTTCTCGTAATAATCCATCCTGACTCGCGGATATCATCATAGACTCACAAATCATAATGAACGAATTAATGAAAGGGCCAAACAAAAGACGTATAGAAGACTTTGAAAATGCCATTTCCGATGATTTAGAGACGCAAAATTTTCAAAATTTTTCCACTCTGTGCCAACCATGGTGGCGCTTCGTGGGAGTCGGGAACTCTAAGTTTATCAAGCTGGCTCCCTAAGTGACTGCCAAGTTGTGGTATCTACATAAACATACTATGCAAGTACTTAACTGCAGGTTCAGTCTATCTACAGCATAATGTAATGCTGTATATCCAAAAATCTGTTTCAGAAAATGCAGGGAATTGCAGTCATAGGGGTAGAAAAATACAAAAATTTTCTGGGGGAGAAAACCCCAGACCCTCTCCAGGACCGTAGCAACCGCGCCCGGGGTGGGGGGCTGCAGCCCCCCCAGTAATTTGCTAATAATCATTCATTTTTTAAAATCATGCAGACCTTTATTATTTAATCCATGACAAACTGCAAAGAATGAAGATATTACCCATACTTTCCTGCAACTTATCCAATATATTGTTAATTAAATACACCTTCGTCCATTTAGTACTACTGAATTCTAAATTTCCACATACTAAAAACGCTGTATTCTGACAATCAGAAATCTGTCAAATCTTCCCCAAAGTCCAGGAAATGGCATTTCAGAGACTCTAAATTTAAAAATTTCCTCGGGCCTTCGGCCCTCGCTTTCAGCCCCCCCCCCCAAACGAAAAGAGCTTCCTAAGGCCCTGCTCTCACCCCCCTACTATTAAATGCGATACCACACCAAACTTTTTGTTACCAACAAACCATCTATCATTGCTCCACACTCGGTATGGTATGGTCCCTTTTTGTAGATGGCCCCCCCACTGACGAATTCTTAAAAAATGCCCTGGTCCTACTTGATCCGCAAAAAAGTTGAATGATTTCATTGATATATCCGATATTAGTGTCATGTGACATGGTGGGGGTTGGCACCGAAAACAAAGGTTTTTCTTGGTAAAAATTTGGCTGATTGGACTTTTAAAAAATTTGACCCAATCTCAAATATCAACAAAAAATAAACACCGTACCCACCCCTGACCGAGAACTTTACAAAAGCTCACCATTCAGTTGTTATACACCTATCCTTTATCACCTCTGTGACATGAGTTTGATAACTGCTTGTACAAGTTTCTGCAGTCTAAAGTTTTATGTCGTCTGCAAATATACTTTTTTGGAGATACCATTTTCCCCCATGACAAATCGGAAAATGATCAAAATAGTGACCCGTGATTGATTTACATACAGTATTTGCGTTAACATATGATATATGACTGTTGACATTGCTTGTTAGACTTCAGTATTTGAGTGAGTCATGCTGTGAACTAATGACAATAATTTTTTATTACCCAACCTCGTTTATTTACCCAAATTTTACTCAGTGGAAATTTAGTTTACCCAAATTTTCTCTTCGGTGCGACCTGCCATAAATAATGCCCGGTCCCTTGATATTTTATACGATACGATTTTTGTGACAACAGAGGAATTAAGAATATTATTGCAACAATGTTTCAGTTGGTGATTCAAGCCTTTAAACAGCAGGTGCAAATAATTATTATGTCTTTCAAAAATTAAACTTCGTTCACCTTGTCTTTATTTAAATCAACCGCGTTTAAACACATGCATCTTGTGCCACAGAATATACGGACAGTTTCGCGGCTCAGGAAAAGTTCCTAGTGTATATACCTGTTAAGGTTACAGGACACCCTTTTTGGCGTTTTGCGGAAAATCGCTACTGCGCGCTATAAGAATTATTCAGGAAAATCTTAAATCGCGGTACCGGTTACGCTTTTGAGTTGTGCTCCTGCTGGTTTTAAGTTATATTTATGAAAATATCATTTTTATACAGTAAAATAGTTGTTCTAAAAAATTGTGTCCGGAAATTTTTGTTTATTTCGTCATTCCGCTGATATGGCGATTTCTTTGACGACTGCAATATATTTCTGAATTATTTGAGTGAATTGCTCTTTATTATTAAAATATTCAAAACTAAGAAAAAGCCGAACACAATTTTGAAACTGACGTCTTTAGCTATGTCCTGTGAAAATTTGAGAAAAATTGGTCAAAACCCGCAGGAGCACAACTCGTTTGAAAATCAGTAATTACCCGTAAAATCTTCGGGAGAAAATTGAATTTGAATATTACATTTTCAATGTTTTTCTTATTGCAGCGAAATGTATTTTATTAAATAACTCCGCGAGTTTTTAACATTTTTCGTTCAAACTTTGTCAGATAGTAGAACTAGTCTAATGCTTTCATGGAAACCAATAAAAAAATTTTAGGCAAAATTAACACTCAAAGGTGTTCTGTAACTTAAAACAATGTGTCAGTGGAAGTATGGCTTCATGGCCGGAAATTGTGGACTTCAGGGTGCGCCTGGAAAATTCCACCTAAACTTGTATACTAACGTGAACAGAGGTCGTTACAGATCTAAATTAAGAGAAGGGCTTAAAAAATAATATCAACATCTCAGAAAATAGTTCATCACGTTAATCGATATTCAAAACAGATCATGAGAAAACATGTGAAAATTGATGAAAATAATGCTACAAGTCTGCATTCACTGCATGATTAGGCGCATTCATGCATGCTCATTATAAGGGATTTCGGCATGTTGCAAAACATGGACTGGAAGACGCGGACTGTGTCCGTGGTTTGTACAGTCATGGAACAGTGTAATTTTGCCCCTTGATGCTTTTCCAGTCCATGATGTTTGTAAGCACTGATGTATAAATTCTGATGAAATTTCAAAACATTTATTTCGGTTGCAATATCAGTTTTGTCACTATTCAATTCAATACTTTGCATGCAATTATGCACAGCCACTGTTTATGATACATGTAAAAAGTACCATGCAATTGGCGTTTAATATTTCAAAAGCGCTCGAAATACTTAGTTACTATAAAGATTAAAGCTAATGCCACAGAGAATTCCAAAAATTATGACCATGCAGAGCTGCAATTAAGGTCTTCATCGTTGACCCAAATAAATGCCTTGTGTGTTCTGTTTTACTTTGTGGCACTGTTTATAATACAGTTAAAAATTACCAGGCAATTGGCGTTTAATATTTCAAAAGTCTTCGATTTACTATAAAGATTAAAGTTATATTTAACACAAAGTCGACGGCCAAATGCACTGTAGTCCAGTCAATCTGTGACCAGAGGTCAAATAAATTGCAATAGAATCTTTTCACAGGTAAAACGTGAGGGAAGGTGTCCTTATTAACATACTAAAAATAAAAAAAGATTCCTTCGGTGGAACATGGTGAAAAACCATGGAAAACCACCATTCTACCTATAAAAGTATTGTGGACAGAATGTTCAAATTTTGAAATCTTTTTTAGGCAAATGTAACCTACATTATTGTAAAGCTTAAACAGATGATGCAGGTTATATTTGCAAAAACATAATTTCAACATTTTGTCCGCAATAGTTTTCTATAGGTAGAAGTAAGAAAAACTCGATTTTTACCATGTTCCACCGAAGGGATTTTTTTTATTTTTAATATGTTAATCAGAACACCTTTTCTCACACTTTACCACTGAAAAAATCTATTGCGATTACTTTGATTAAGACCATGTACTTATAGTGATCTGACTGGACTACTGTGGCAGGCGTAAATCGGAACAAACTTACTTGTTTGGAGAAATTGTTAAATTAAACGTTGGGGTGATTTTGACGCTTGCATTATCCGATACGCGTGGAAATGTAGAAAGAATTACAATTTTACTATAAAGGTATATTTGGAAGTGTAGAATTACCTTTAGTGCCACCGAAAATTCCAAAAACTATGACCAGAGCTGCAATTAAGGTCTTCATCGTTGACCCAAATAAATGCCTTGTATGTTCTGTTTTACTTTGTGATTTCAGTTTTGCGTCTCATGCAGATAGATATCTTATGAAATGTTTATATCAGTCAACTCAGACTTTTATTTGCACCATCGCGTGAGATACCAAAAAATCTTCAGAGTTACAGTATTATGTCGTTAAATTATTGTCGTGGGTGTTTTCCAGAATGAAAGAGCTAAAAAGATTAATAACATAATTGCCGCCACGTATTTGTATATCGTATTTGTGTAGACTACGTAGGTGTTATGAAAGAAACATTAAAAGTCATATTTAAAAAGTACAGTATTTTTAATTAGTGACAAAAACAAAGAAAACAAAACATACAACTTCACCAAGAAACGGCTGTCATATAAACTTACGTTTGAGTGATACCGTTTTCAATGACAAAGCCACGACGTTATAATTAATAAGGAGAAAAATGACTGCATGTATCGAACCAGATTCAGATTTTTCAAATTTTACAATGAAAGTATTTTGCATCAATTTCTTTAATTGTCTTTTTATTCCTTACAAATGTAGTTGGAATCAACGGAATGTTGAGTGCTTCAAGGACCACATTTATCTACAGGGTGTAAAAAAAAACGCAACCTCGGAATTTCCTAAGAAATCACTTTACAATTCTTAAGCATAAAAGATTTTTAATTTCCCAAGAAATCGACATTGTTTTAAAGACAAAAGATTTTCGGCGCCTGGGAATTTAAAATAGCATAACTGTCAAAATTACTGCACACGCGAGTGCATAAAGCAAAATTTATGCATTTATTTAATGCACAACAACAGTAATATGATCTATTAGCAATTCGATTTCAATTCCCAGGGGCCTAAAATCTTTTATGTTTAAGAATTGCAAAGTGATTTCTTAGGAAATTCCGAGGTTGCGTTTTTATTGATACACCCTGTATATGGGCATTATTGTTTGGTGCTTTTCCCACTTTTCGTAAAGTGTTCTGTGTCAAAGCAGCTGCTGAAATGTTGCTCTTTTTCAACTTTTCAAATGTAAGAGAAAACTACTGATTTTATTATTCACCTTCAGAATTTGACATTTTAATGTTATGTGCTCCAAATTATGTGTTATAAATATCCGCCCCCACCTGGACCCTTTCGTCCGTCCAATCACAATTTTGTTTCTGTCGTTGCGTGAGATAGCTAACAGTTTGGAGAGTCAATTATCAGCTAGGTGACGTTGAATGATTGAATGATTTATTTGCCACACACATATTATTAAAATTTACCTAAATTAGGAGAATATAAATGAAGTGGCGAGGAGACCTCATGAAACCATCAGGCTTATTTTGAGACCACCTCAAGATATTAATATAACTGAATAATGCTTATATAGAAAATATAGGGATATAGAAAATAATAGATATTTAACTCACAGCTGTAGTGCATTTGTGCGGCACAAACTAATTAAGTAGAAATTCCATCATAGTTTTCTTAAAACTATAGAGGCTAAGTGAATCTTTTATATTTGTTGGCAGAGAATTCCTAATCCTTGATAAAGTATTGTAAATTTTTTGCGGTTTGTACGACAAGTGTGGGTGTGATAGTTCATTGCTGATCTAGTGTTGTAATTATGTATCTGATTATTGCGTGCGAATAAGTCAAGACATGTAGGTGGCAGTAATTGACTATTGTAGCAGAACATAAATCGTGCTATATAAAGTGAGTTGACTTTGAATATATCTAGTATACCTAATTGTGAGAATAAAGGGGTAGAGTGGGCACAAAAATTAGAATTTGTTATTGCTCGCACTGCACGTTTTGTAAGTAAAATATTCTATTTACATTAGTTACATATGTAGATGACGATGACCAGGCAATATTACAATAAGTGATATATGGATAAATCAAAGTATAATATAGAGATAATATAGTTTTAGTTGATAAATAGAAACGAGACCTATATATTATGCCAACTGACTTAGAACTTTTTTTGCCAATATGACTAAATATGATCCTTCCAAGTAAGGTGTTGATCAATGTATACACCTAAAAACTTTGTGGTGTTTTCTTGTTTAAGTATTTCATTGCCATAACAAAAAAGAAAATTGTGTGGAATTTTTTTCTTACTCGATTTGAAAATAACATAATTAGTATTTTTATGTTAACTGAAAGTTTATTACATTTCTTCCAAACATCAAACATCTGCAATTTCTCATTCATTACAGACTCCAAGTAGTTTGGATCAGAATGCGAGTAAAATATGCTGGTGTCATCTGCAAAAATCAGCGACTCTGTCGGTGTAGAAGCATTCGAAATATCATTGATATATAAGATGAAAAGCAATCGGCCTAATATAGATCCCTGAGGAATACCACATACTATGGTTTGTTCTGAGGAACGCGATTCTTTAAACTGAACAAATTGTTTACGGTCCAGTAAGTAGCTTTTTACCACTTCAAAGCTAAACCATTGATGCCATAGTGTTATAATTTAGCAAGTAAGATCTCATGCATGGTTAAGTGTGTCAAAAGCTTTTGAAAGATCTAGGAACACACCAGCAGTAACCTCTTTACGATCAATAGCTGTTGTGATTTTGTTAACCAAATGAATTAACGCTAATGAGTCGAGTGATTCTTTCGGAAACCAAATTGACAGCAGTAAAGAATTTCGTATCTTTCAATAAAATCGCTCAAGCGGTTATGCATAACTTTTTCAAAAAATTTATAAAAGCTTGTTAGCAGAGAAATTGGCCTATAGTTTGTAACAGAGTCGGATTCACCAGACTTATATATGGGAATGATTTGAGCAAGTTTTAGTTTATCAGGAAAAACTCCAGTAGATAACGAAAGGTTTATTAGTTTCACGAGTGGTTCAGATATTAGGTCAAAAGAATTTTTAATTATATGCGTAGGAACGTTATCAACACCAGGGGCTTTCCCCGATTTAAAAGCTTTGCATATATGCCGAAGTTCATTAACGTTTGTAGGTTTTATAATTATAGGTGCATTATTATTTTCAATCAGAAATGAACGAAACGTCTACTGGAGGTATTTTTTTGCGAGTGTAGGACCAATGTTGGTAAAGAAACTACAAAATCTTTTGGCAATTTTTGTGGGATCTGTTAACGTTTCATTGTCTGATATGAATCTCGTCGGGATAGAGGGCTTGTTGTTGCGTTTGTTAATTACTTCGTTGTATCTTAATTGTAACTTTAATGTTTTAATAATTTTAAATGTCAGCTACTCTAGTCCAAGATTTTCTCTTGCTTTCAAAGAAAATGTTTTAATTCTGTTAGGTCTGCTATTTATATTTAATGATGGTGTTGTTTCCTGTTCGTCTTGTTTCTTATCAATGTCCTTGGGAATGTTATGCAGCTGTACTCGGTTTCGTCTTACTACCGTTGTAGGAGTATCAATCAGATATGATCTTGGTTTCTTTGATGGTCAAATTACTGTTCCGGTACAATCCATGTCTGTGATGTAAACTGTTGCTCCTGGAGTCCTGGTGGTAGAGGTTTTAGTGGTTGAGCTTTTTGGCGATTGTCAAAGTTCTTTTTCTGCTTCGATCTATAAACTTCTTCCTTTTCTATGAAGAGTTTCTGGTTTGGCAGTTGTGGTGTTAAATGTGGTGCGTTATTGGTAATGTTGACTTTATCTTTCTTCCCATAAGGAGTTCTGCTGGAGAGTATCCGCTTGCTAATGGTGTTGATCTATATGCCAGTAGTGCTTTTGTTGGATCTTGTTCCTTTGTCAGGATGTTTTTCACTGTCTTTACTGCTCGTTCCACTTCGTCGTTCGCTTGAGGATAACGAGGGCTGCTGGTACTGTGTTTGAATCCCCAATCCTTTGCAAACTGAGCGAATTCGTCACTATGATATTGAGGCCCATTGTCGGAATGTACCTCGTCAGGAATCCCGTGCCTGGCGAAAATGGTTTTCAGGGCTTGAACGATCTTCGATGAACTTGTATTTTAGGTAATGCCACAACTTCGACGTAGCGAGAATAATAATCTACCACCTGTAGGTAAGTAACCTTTTCTAGAATAGAAAGGTCTGTTGCAATCAATTGCCATGGTCTTTGAGGGAGTGGCGTTGGCATCAATGGTTCTACTGCTGTCTGAATTTGCTGCATGTTGTACAGTTTTCGACCATGACTTTAATTTGGGCACTGAGTCCTGGCCGCCAAACGGATATTTTGGCTCGTTCTCTGCATTTGCTGATACCTTGGTGACCTTCGTGTATTTGGTTGAGGGTTTGGCGTTGCAAGCGGGATGGAATGACCAGTCTTGTTCCTTTGAGCAATAACCCGTCGGCGATGGTGAGCTCTCCTTGTACTGACCAGTAAGGTTTTACGGCAGGAGTGACATGATCTTTTTCTGGCCATTGATCCATACAGTATTACTTTACTTCTTTGCATACCTCGTCTTCATCTTGGGCTTGTTGGATTTCCTTCAATCTCGGATTAGATGCGGGCAAGGCATCAATTACACTTAAAACGTAAGCGTTCATTTCGTTTTCTTCTACGGTTGGTTGGACTGTGCTTTCAGGTATCTTCCTGGACCGAGTGTCGGCTGTGTAGTGTAGTTTTCCAGGTACGTGTCGAACATCTTTGATGTGGAATCTCATTAGTCTCATCTTGTAGCGTTGTAGTCTTGGAGGTAACTTGTCGATGGTATGGTTGGTTAATAAAGGTACCAGTGGTTTGTGGTCAGTTTCAATTGTTATTGTTTTTCCAATTATGTAATTGCTTGACCGTTCACATGCCCAAGTTACCGCTAGAGCTTCTTTCTCTATCTGGGCATACCTAGCCTCGGTTGTTGTCATCGATCTTGAAATGAATGATACAGGTTTCCAGGTGTCTGGTTCATCTTCTTGCAGCACCACCGCTCCAAGACCGTATGATGATGCGTCGGCTGCTATTTTGGTTGCTTTGTTGGGGTCGTACAAGGTTAGTATTGGTGCTGATGTCAGGGCTTTCTTGATTTTGTCAAAAGAGTCTTGTTGTGTTGGTCCCCATGTCCACGCAGTGTTCTTAACTAGCAGTTCTCGGATGGGCTTTGTCAGGTCAGCAAGATTGGTGGAAAATTGGCTATATGGACCTTTCCCCTTATAACTAAAATTTTGATCTAGGCAAGTGTGGACAAAAGTTCAACACAGCTTGAAAGAGCATCACAAGATTAGTAATATTCCGAAGTTTCGTTGCGAAATGTTGTAAAATGCGGATAATATAGCCCTGCGAAATTTGCGATTTTCAGTCAGTTTGTATTACAAACGGGAAATTGATGCCCCAACACCCGATTGGGATGTCAATTTCCCATGCGTAATACAAAATTACTGAAAAACGCCAAACTTCGCAAGGCTATATTATCCGCATTTTACAACATTTCGCAACGAAACTTTGGAATATTACTAATTTTGTGATGTTCTTTCAAGCTATGATGAATTTTTTGTCTAGATCAAAATTTTAGTTATAAGGGGAAAGGTCCATTGGTTTACCATTCCAAGAAAGGAGCGGACTTCATGTAGGTTGGTTGGGTGTGGCATTTCGAGAATCGCTTGTATTTTCTCTGGATCGGGTTTGATGCCATCGACTCCCACGATCTGACCTAGGAATTTCACACTCGAGACATTAAAAACACACTTTTCGGCATTTAGCGTGACGTTGGCGTTACCGAGTCGTTGGACCAATCTTCGGTCGTGTTCTTCTTGTGTTGCACCGTGAACTAGAACGTCATCAATGTTAGACGGCCGGCCAACTTGCGAAATTGTTATCGGTGATGGCATTTTCTGTTACAAGCAGCCAACAATGCTAGATAATTTCCAATAGACACAATCTTTAATATTTTGGTTGTTGGCACCTTTGATTCAGAGTTTAACGGAGATATTCGAAGGCTTTCAACTGCCAGTTCGCGGCCATCAAATACATTGTTCGCCATTGTGAAATGCACTTCTTTGTTGCTACGCAACAAGTTCTAAATTGTGATTGGTCACCTGCGTTCTGATTAGTTTCTTTTAACCAATCAGCGCTAACAAAATGTCATGCCTCGAAGGTAAACAAATAAAAACTATTGTATTTTTGCTGTTAAAAGTAACACAAGACTACAGAAATAAGGTAAGTTACTGTAATATTACTTTATAATAACGTTACTTATCATGTATTACTGTCTGTTTATAAAATAATGAATTTTTATTGCGATAATTCGCTGTTCATTCCGACAGAACACTGTTTGATAAAACTGGATCGATAGACGACGAAAATGGGCTTCATCCATATTAGTCTATGTACTTTATCAAAGGTAGACAATATAAATTCGTAGACTAGTTTAGCCCTGTTGGCTTAAACACAATTATTAAATTGCAACGACAATATAGAATCAATTAAGAATTGAAATAGAATTTTGTATAATACATAAAAGTTGAAATATTCGAATTGAATGAAAGACTCTTGCTTATATTTAATTTCGTTCATGCTTATACTGTATGCTTTATGAGTGGTCTATAATTTGGTATAAACTTCAAGTATTTGGAACAAGGATAAACTGACAATTGATATAGCAAATATACAGTTAATTTTTTTAAAATTTTGTGTTTGCAGTGGCTTTTTAAGATGATTTTCTGAGTGCATGTTGTTTTGCTACACGTATGGCGAAATAATTTCAGACTATTCAGTTCATGTCCATATTATTTTGGAAGTTTAAACTACTCAAGCCACTGCCTGCTGCAGTCTCACTGCCCTCGCAAAAGAAACACTTGGAAATCTCTGAATCTCTCTTAACCTTTTTAAGGACAGTTATTGGATCTATTTTCGGATATAAAGGTCGTTTTGAGCTAGACTCATAACTCATTTTTGCTGCATAAAAAAATATATCCGAAGGAAAACTTCTATTGGCGACTTGATTAGAAGATTGCTTAATGTTGTTGGAAAGAACACATAAACTACTTGAAGCGACAACTGTAAATGTTATCAAAGTGAAAGCGGAAAGATTCATAAGCAAGTAGTACCATAAAAAACTATGAATATTGAAGTGATTTTTAATGAACTACATTATTAAAATAAGTAGAAAAAACATATATACAAACTTTACTGTGTATTCTTTGATGTCTTTGCTTTTCTGGGGTTTTTTTTTATATACAAATTCGCTTTTTACATTGTATTCCGTGTTGAAAACAGTGAAAAAAAAGACCAAAGTTCTTTCGAGTTTGTCGTTGTCAAGGCAACAAGGGAACACTCTCAAGTTAAAGGCAAGCGCTGATTGGTTATTTCGGGAGCTGGGGAAAGCCCAATGATCATTTCCCGCCATTTTTCCTGTGTAGTTTACGCGCTTTCGAGAGGTGCAGAAATCGTAAAAATTTGAGCTTCAAAGGCGAAATCTTTCGTGCCAACAGGCTTAATAAGTTAGGTAAGTGTCTAAACAATATGTCTATATGTTTTGTTTGCTTGTAACACAAAATGCCATCAAAGGTTTTTTGAAGCGAATTTTGTCAAGTTGGCCGGCCGTCTATGTTGCATTCGACGCCATCCAAACATTCGAGAATTTGGCACATACATTTCTGAAACTTTTCAGACCCTGAAGTTATTCCGAAAGGAAGAACGTTGAAACAGTACCGTCCCTAGGGTGTTATGAACGTTGTTAGAGGTTTTGATCTTTCCGAGAGCTTGATATGCCAAAATCCATAGTTGGCGTCTAACTTTGTGAAATACCGAGCTCCAGCAAGGTTTGCAAATGTCGTGTCGGTTGTTGGTAGGGGATGGTTTTCACGTTGCACGAACTGATTAAGCTTTGTGAGATCTACGCATACTCGAACTTTTCCATTGCTTTTTGGCAATCCCGTATTCAATTATATTACGCACTAATCTACCCACACTTGCTATATTGTAGCACAGTCTGGGGCAATGCTAATAACGATCTAATTACGTGCCTACTAAAACTACAGAAACGTGCAGCGAGACCAATTCTTGAGCAGTCAACTGAAGTGCCTTCAATTGTGCTTTTCCGTAAACTCAACTGGATACCTATTTTTAATTTGATCAAAATGAGAAAAATATTATTGGTATTCAATACTTTAAAAACATCTTGGCCGCCGGATCTTCGTAAATTGTTTGTCTTTGTTCGCGACTCTCATCCAATTCCAACTAGATCGTCTATTACAGACTTAAAAGTTCCATCAGTTAAGACTACGCAAGCAAAATCCAAAATTTCCTTCAGTGGTGCAAGTTTATTTAATTCTTTACCTTCCGAATTAAAAGATATTGAAAATCACTCAATTTATTCCTATAAAAAGAAGCTCAAAACCTACTTTATTCAATTGAATTATGAAGTAGATCACGTTAATAAATTCCGCTGCATCGATTGTAAGCATATTACTCATTGTCAATGTTACTCTCAATAGGATTTTCTTTTTATATATTACTATTAGACATCGAGGGCCATTGGGAAGAATATTATATTAAGTAATCAATGTAATCCCTCATTAAATAAAGTTTCATTATTATTATTATTATTATTATTATTATTATTATTATTATTATTATTATTATTATTATTATTATTATTATTACAACCATTGGGGCGCACCATTCGGTTGGATCTTCAACTCGAGATATTACTCCATTGCGTTCCATTCTTTGTAATTCCCGTTCGGTTTCGTTTCGAAGTGGTATCGGAACTTGTCATGGAACCGTGATTGCAAAACGTGTTGCTTCGTGCGTGACTTTAATATCATACTCTTGGTCTTTAATTTGTCCAAGACCAGTGAAAAGATTGGGATACTTTTCTTTGACGCTTTCTTTCATTTCGTTGCTGTTTAGGGCGTCGACACAGTTGAGTAAATTCAGACTGTGGGCTGCTTGTCTTCCAAATAATGATCTTTCGAGTCCTTTAACGACGAAGATTTCTTCTGTAGTTGTCTTGTCCTCGTGTCGCAGCTGTGAAGTGAATGTTCCTATACAGTTCATTTTGTAATTGCACGGGCCCATAAAAACTTTGCCAGTCGACTTGAGTGTTGACTGTAGTTTTCGTTGTTGATATACTGTTAAAGTTATCACTGTAACGTCAGCGCCGCTGTTCATTTTGAATAAAATACTTGTTTCGTTTACCTTTATGTCTGCAGTCCACGGTTTATTGCCAGATTTATTGACAGATAGATAGATAGATAGATAGATACTTTATTGCGTGTTCCCCTAAGGGCTTTTCAACACTACATTACATATTAAAATTACTATAAATTACTTCTAAAACTACCTATGTTACATATACTTATTTAAAATTAGTTAAAATATGTACAAAGAGTATGAAATATTAAATGTATTTAATAGGATTCTTTTAGTAAAATCTCCCTAAGTTTTTTCTTAAAAATTGTTATTGATGTAATATTTTTTAGTTTATCATCCAAGTCATTCCATATTTTAACACCCCGGTAATTAAATGTTCTTTGACCTGCAGCAGATTTATACAGAGGGATGTCCAAGAGGTCATGATTTCTTGTCGATCGATCATGTATGTCGGAACGCTTTATAAATTTATCTACTAGGTAGTCAGGTGCAAGTCCATTAAAACACTTGTAAGCCATTACAGTATCCCTTTCCAATAATAACTTTTCCACTGGCAACCAATTTAGTTCGCGCAACGCCGGAGTTATGTGATCGAACTTTCCTACCCCCGATATAACTCTGCACGCGAAGTTCTGCACTGATTGAAGTTTATTGATATTGTTAGATGACGTGTTGGACCACACCGTAGAGCAGTACAGAAGCTTGTTAATTACAAGTGTCTCAATGACCAATTTTAATGTTTCATTATCGAAACTATCCTTCACGCGATTTATTTGACATAATTTTCTCATACACGACGAAACGAGTTTAGATATGTGGTCGTCGTAGGATAGGTACGAATCCAAATTGATTCCCAAATCTTTAGCTAATAAAACAGGTCTTATAGTCTTTCCTAAAAATGTTAGCGATATTTCTGTAGGTACATTCTGCAGCATGGGTCTTGAACCAACTACAAGGAATTTAGTTTTTTCTGGATTGATCAGTAATTGGTGCTCCAAACACCACTTGGCTGCTATTTGTAGATCTGCCTCTAAATTGATAGTTGTCTGTTCCAAGTCGTAGATGCAGAATGATTTGTAAACCTTTGAGTCGTCTACGTATGAATCAAGGTTACACGATTGTATGCTCCCTGGCAGATCATTAATATAGATGCAAAACAGAAGTGGTGATAGTATTGCACCTTGTGGAACGCCATGGGTTATTGGGCGAGCTGATGACTTGGTGGATCCAATGCGCACGTATTGGGATCTGCCTGTTAAATAGTCTTGGAACCATTTAACAGCTTCGGGTGAAGCACCGATACAACTCAATTTGTGTAATAAAATCGAATGACTGACACTGTCAAATGCCTTGGATAAATCCAATAAAATTAGTGCCGTTAGATTTTTGTTGTCTATGGCTTCCAACATCGTATCGGTAACAAACATGTTTAAGGTTTCGGTGGAGTGAAGACTCCCATTCCCGCTTTGATGTGACGATATGCGATTAAATTCTTTGAGGTAGGAGCTAAATTGATTTATAACAACTTTTTCACAAACTTTTGAAACTACCTCGAGTAGTGAGAGAGGCCGATTGTTTGAGGCTATCTCGTGGTCTCCTTCTTTTAGTGGGGGTATAACTTCAGAAATCTTCCATAGGTCAGGGAATGTGCTTGTCATTAGAGAGCAATTTATCATATGCGTAAGAGGACCCAGTATGATTGGAAGACAGTCTTTGATGACACGCATGTCTATTTTATCTGGTCCTGGTGACCTATTACTTGGCATAGCCATGATAATGCGTTGAACCTCTGTACAAGTAACGGATTGGAAATTGAACAGTTGATCAGATGGATAAGTGATTACATTTGACAGAGGATTTGACAGTGCAACATTGTTGTCTTTGGCTAAACTTTCGGATAGTATCGAAGTGTACGACTTCGCCCAAAAAGTAGACATCTTCCTCAGACGAAAGTTCCTCCTCGGTTTCGTGGCGGGAAGTTAGTTCGTTAACTTGTTTCTTGCGAAGTTGTTGGCTTGCTTGGCTTCGACATGCTTTTGCCCCGTGTCCTTTCTTTGAACAGTTATTACAGATGGACTCACTTGCTGGGCAGAATTGCCTGGAGTGCGCTGGTCCGAAACACCGCGCAAATTTGGGTTCGCCGTCCATTTTGCCGTATTTTCTGTCGTTAAAATTTTTTTTTCGCGCGAATCCCGCGAGGGTTGTTTTCTATTCTTAGAAATGTTGTCAATATTATGCTCCTACTTCCGGTCGATTTTTGCCATGAATAATGTTTTGTTGTTTCTTGATTTCCTCGCTTTGTCTGGCTTGAGCCATGGCTTTCGCTAAAGTAAGATCTGGACCTAATTGTAATTTCTCAGACAACTTTTTATTTCTCAGTCCGACGACGATGCGATCTCTTATTAGCTGATCCTTTAATACGCCAAATTCGCAATACTTAGCAAGACAATGCAGGTCGGTAATAAAACTTTCGACAGGTTCGTTTTCGTCTTGAATTCCAACGTTGAACTTTGCTCTTTCGAAAATAACGTTTCTTTGGCGATGAAGTGATTTTCAAACTTGTCTCGAACTGTTTCGTAGCTTTTCATTTCTTGTTCGCTGAGACCAAACGATGTTATTATGTCATCTGCCTCGTCGCCCATAGTATATATAAGCGCGTAGCCTGCGAACAGGCTCTCAAGCTGAATTGAGAGCCTGCATCGATGACTAATGAATTTGAATATCTGCCCCGTAACGTTCGTTTTTCCAAATATGGAATGTCTATCCTTATATGGTGTTGTTTACAACTTTCGTGCAAACTAAATTTAGACCTTGCAAACTAAATTTAGACCGTACAGTTTATACTGTTTTTCGAAATATAAGATATTCAAGCAAAAGTTCAAATATTTTAAATACTGTTTTCTCAAAACAGAACATTTCGTGCTTTGACATAAGATGGCCAAGACCAATTTGATCAGTTAATGTGTTTTTATGCATAGTGCTTCAGCATGCAGTTGACATATATAGAGCTCAGCGGAAACATATAAATTATAGCATCTGACCAATGAGAATTTCGCGTCACGATTTGAGACGCAGATATTCAAATTCATTAGTCATCGATGCAGGCTCTCAATTCAGCTTGAGAGCCTGTTCGCAGGCTAATAAGCGCGTTGACTTGTTTGGCTTCCTCTTTCTTGTCGAGTTCTGTCGCAATTCTGAATCGCTCAAAGCGACGAATCCATCGGGTCCACTCCGAGGATTTAAAGCTAAGTTTCGACGGAGGTGTCACTTGATATGTTGTGAAACTACTCGCGTATTTACCTCGTTTGGTTCTGCCATATTTAACTTATGCTGAAATAGGTTTCTTGTACTCTATTTCACACGTACGTATACTATGTTTTTGTTTTGTTGTTTTTATATCGTTTGTGCTTATTAGTTTATATAATAAGTTTATTTAATTTCTTTTGGTCACTCGAGTATTCCACCGCTGCTACCATGTAGTAAGTTTTGAAAGAGACTTTAATATCAATACGTTAGTTTATATACACGTGGCCCCATCATTAGTAATAGTTAATATTAATTGAATCACATTACAGTTTTCATTCCATTCAAAGGTACGGTATTCTTCTTCTTTAGGATTTCTCGTAATGGTGCTGTAATGGAGCTAAGGTTTGGGATAAAAGGACCCATGTATGTGGCTAACTCAAGGAATGTCTGGAGCTCACGACGATCTCTGGGTTTTGTCATCTGTTTCAAGGCGGAAACTTTGGATGGATCTCGCTTAATGCCCTCTTCATTGCATATAATTCCATAGAATTTGATTTGTTTCTGCTTTATGAAGCATTTCTCAGGGTTGAGCTTTAGACCGGAGTTTTGGCATGTCTCCATCATACCATGTAGGTCAGTTTCATCATGCTCTTCCGCTGTCTTGCCAAAGACCACTATGTCGTCAGCGATTCCCACAACACCATTGCAACCCTCAAAGGTTTGATCAATTTTTTATCCAACTTAACATTCTAACAGCCATTTCAACAGTCACATGGAGTGACTTTACATATGATATTAGTATGATTATATAATGGTTCATCCTAATTAGTATTCTTTTGTAGTCGTATTTTAAGCTATTCTATATATATATATATATATATATATATATATATATATATATATATATATATATATATATATATATATATATATATATATATATATATATATATTTATATATATATATATATATTTGCAAGGTATAATACTTGAAATAATGAATAGATAAATCTCTAGGTTAAATTTGTTTAACTCGACACTGGTGTGTAACAGATGGTAGTCAACTAGCCTTTTCATTATATGTAGTAATTATAATGGACGCAAATGTTACTGTGGAATCACAAGTATCAACCATTTGCAAATCTGGATTTTATTATTTAAGGAAAATCAGTAAAGTACGAAAATATCTCAGCCTTAAATCTGCAGAGATTTTAGTACATGCTCTGGCTACATCCCGACTTGATTTTGGAAATGCATCGTTACACGGACTATCAAACACTGCTCTTGAGCGAATCCAGAAAGTTCAGAATGCAGCAGCACGAATTGTCACATTAACGAGGAAAAGAGATCACATAACACCAGTGCTATTCAATCTACATTGGCTGCCGATCAAGGAAAGGATTCAATATAAGATACTATTGATCACTTTTAAGGCTTTATCTGGACAAGCACCAGGATACATTTCTGACCTGTTGGAAGTTTATGTGCCTAGGCGAAATTTAAGATCATCATCAGATAGGAAATTAGTAGTTCCAAATTATAACTTGGAAACCTATGGTAGACGTTCCTTTAGGGCATCTGCACCAATATTGTGGAATAATCTGCCTCAGAATGTAAGACTATGTGAATCTATAGGATCTTTTAAATCAGAATTGAAAACACATTTGTTCCGAATTGTATGTAAGGATTTTACTTAGAGTAATTTCAACTATTTTTAGAACGATTTTTATAGTCTATTTTACAAAACTTTTAATTAAGCAATTGTTGTATAAATACTGTAAGTTGTAAATTGTAAAGCGCATCTGGACACTTATGGAAGATGCGCTATATAAAAAACTAATTATTATCATTATTATTATTAGTAAGTCATGTATCTATAGAAGAAAATAAAGAAATATAGTTTACTCAAACCTATACCAATACCTAATTCTTTTGTTTTAGTACCACAAAGAGAAGTAGTTTCAATATACGATGATGACTTTGCCACCCAGCCATCAAGACCTCAATATTTCATCGAAGTTTTTTGCTGTGTTAAACTTGAATTTGGCGAATGTGACAGTGGACTGTCTGCGTACCCTGTGCCAGAAAAAATTGAAAAAATTGAGATAGTGGTTCCCTATATAACAAACGGCAAAGATCCTAACGATAAAAAGAAGTTTTATAAATATGTGGTTTATAATCACACGTCTTGCACATGTGGAACCTTGAAGGTCAGGGATAGTAGACTGTATCAAACCATAACTAATTACGAAGGTTAGTCCAATGAACATGTTGTGGTGATTAACTATCTTTCAATTTTTAGAAAATTTCTTCCCTAGTTTATTGTGATTGTCAAAAAACATGTTCATATAAGGTTGATGACAATATAACCAAGGGAACACGAGAGTTCTCCCTCATCACCGAGTTAAAACTGCTATACTGAATGTCTAGGTTACTGTAATATGATTGCCTTGGAAGGAATTGAATTACTTGATGGGCTTGAAAGCTAATGTAATTTTTAGCGCGTTTTCACAGGGTGAATTTGTTCGCGCGAAGCGTCTTTTTAGGCATCGCTCTCACTGATGTGATGAAAAATGCCGACAAAGGATAAAGCAGCAGCGCGTGAAAAACGGGGCCTGTCCTTGGTTCTTTCCAGTACCGCATCCGACGAAGGATTTTCTTCTGAATCCCTGCCACGGATTTTCTCTCACACCAAAAAGTAACCATTGCACCTCAGCTACATTCTATGCAGGTGACAATCCCTGACCCTATGTTTGCGATGTTACTCTGAGTGCATATCCACACCGGGCGAGCTTGAAAAATATGCCCGGCCACGGTGGGATTCGAACCTACGACCTTTGGAATACTAGCCCAATGCTCTTCCAACTGAGCTACGCGGTCAGGACGGTTCGAGTAAGTGATATTTCGGAACAGTATCTAGTTCCTTCAATACCAATGTGTTCTAGTAATATGAATTTTTCATATTACTAGAACACATTGGTATTGAAGGAACTAGATATATACTAGAAGGAACTAGATAGCACCAACACAGAAAAAAAAAAATAATAATCCCTGACCCATTAGCCAGCCATCTGTGACGTTTAACCGCGTAATTCAGGTCTCAGCTGTAAGGAAAGGTGATTATTACAATGTATTTACACCTTAACTTTGATGTGTATGAATTTTTCTAGCAGTATCAGAAGCTTATTTCAAAGCGAACTACACGAAAAATCCAGTCAATCTGATACATTAGTGTCACAGTCATAATTGCAAACCTCGACCAAGATACCGTCTCGCCGCTGAACATGAACACGCTGTCTCACGTTCTAAATATCTGGCCGGCCTACCAACAGTGCTTGCCTGGCAGCGTGGCGTTAAACAAGAGCACATCTGAAGTGGACATTATATACCTTCACATATGGAGTGAAGTTCAATTTCGTGAACGTTACAAATGATATTTCATGCAAGGCTTATGACGGAGAAAACGCTGAACCACAACCATGCTTAAACTCTGCAACACATGAATATAGCCCAAAACCTACAACGCAAAATATCCCAAACCCTACAACACAAAATAGCCCAAACCCTACAAGACAAAATAGCCCAAACCTTAAAATACAAAATCGCCCAAACCCTACAACAGAAAATAGCCCAAGCACTGCAACGCAAAATAGCCCAAACCCTACGACACAAAATGACCCAAGCCCTACAACTCAAAATATCACACAAAACCTGGAAAGCTTGTACTAGGATCATCAGAAGGTGGAAACCCGCGTGATAAAGGTAAGAATGCTTATTATGCAGAAGCATATTAGATTTGAAGGACGTAGTGGAGAGAGGGTTCGATCATTGGAAAGAGGGAATTATTAGACATATTAGAGAAGGGACGTATTGGAGAGAGGGTTCTTAATTCATTAGAAAGAGGGGGTTATTATACAGGAGACTTATTAGAGAGGGGGGCTTTGATATAGGTATCGGGATTTACTGACGATTAACAGGAATTATTATGTTTCTGTTTAGAGGCAAATTATGAGATTCTAGTTCACATTGCTTCCGGCAAAGTTATCCTCGCCGCATTTCTATTGTCGTTAGGTTGGTACTCTTTACTATATTAATTATGGACTTTACACTTTGCCGTCGAAAGAAAGGATTTCTTTATGCTTTGCTTGGCTGTAAGAATGATGAAGCGGATCATTTTTGTCAACGTTGCAGAGAAAGAAATAGAGATGAGATATGGATTAAGGTGTAAAACATAAGTAAGTACGAAAACCTAATTCACACGTCGAACTTTTCATGTGCCTATAGGCAACGGGAGCTGCATGAAATAATTGGTTTAGGTCATTAACGTTAGTTTCAGCTCATGATTAGACTTGCGTCAAGCCTCGTCCTTCTTGTTTGATAGCGTGTTATGAGACTTTAGTTGTTCCTTCCAAACCATTCACTGGTCTCATAATTGACTGCATAGACTGTCTCGAAACTGGATTTGAGAGAGACTTAGGACAAGTTTAGCTTATGGTAAGCGCGACGTTTGAATTGAGCATAAAAGGTTTGCGACGAAACAATGGACCGTTTGCATTATAGACTAAATTTTGATCTAAACAAGTCACAGCTTGAAAGAGCATCACAAAATTAGTAATATTCCAAAGTTTCGTTACAAAATGTTATAAAATGCGGATAATATAGCCTTGCGAAATTTGCAATTTTCAGTCATTTTGTATTACGCACAGGAAATTGATGCCCCAACACACGATTGGGCTGTCAATTTCCCGTGCGTAATACAAAATGACTGAAAAACGGCACTGAAACTTCGCAAGGCTATATTATCCACATTTTACAAAATTTCGCAACGAAACTTTGGACTAATATTAGAGAGGTTAAGATACCCCTGTTCCTGTTAACGGGTACGGGTGATATACACGTACCCGTACCCATAAATCGGGGAACGACTTGTAACTTAAGAAATCCAATATATTATTATTATTATTATTATTATTATTATTTAAAAATATTTTAAAACGGTAGCTCTTCAGGGCTCGTAGGCACCTGTTTTTCAAGAGGCCGTTTATTACTGTATTTACAAGCTATATAAATATAATAACACAAATATACACACAAAAACAGAGAAAACATAACGAACTTAATAATTGCATGCACTACATTTGTATCTAAAAATATCTTATCCTATTTAAATATTTACAAAGTTACCAAGAGGAATCAAGTGCCGTCAAGAATACGTTTAAATTTGTTAAGGTTAATGCCTTTTTCTTTTGCTGTAGTTGATAAGTCATTCCAAAGGGATGCAGCTGAATAACTGAAGCTCTTTTTCATAAAATTTGTTTCAGGTTTTCCAAGATCATAGTTGTTATTGTTACTTCTTAAATCATATCTGTCATTTATTTTAATTTTGAACATGTTGCAAATTGATGATGCATTTTTTCGTTTCGTATTCTGTGCATAAAAATCGATTTATTGGTTTTATAGCGTTGGTTTAAAGGTTGCCAGTCTAATTCTTTTAAAACATCCTCAGAACTAACTTCATAACGAAGTTATGTAAGAACTAACGTGTGTAAACCGATCAGAGGATGGTAACTTTCGCTGTCGAGGTTCGCCATAAATTGTTGAAAATTTTGACGAGCATATGTGCATTATTTATTTGGGTAAGATGTTGAAAATTTTTACTATTTAAACGGTCCACATATAGTAAACAGAAAACACCCGTACCCGTTTGTCTTTTACGTGTCGACCTTGGTTTACCGCGGGGAAACGGGTAGAAAGTATGGGTAAAAATGCTGACATCAGCAAAAATTGCTAAACAAAATGGCGATTCTCGTACCCGTAAATCGGAAGCGGCGTATCCTAACCTCTCTATTACTAATTTTGTGATGCTCTTTCAAGGTGTGATGAAATTTTTGTCTAGATCAAAATTTAGTCTATATGCAAATAGTCTGTTGAAATTAATGTGAGCATGTTCTGTGATTGACTTGCTCAAATACAAGTCATGATAAATGTTTGTGCTTCGTTTCTTAAAAAAGTATTCTTTAGTTTTATTGTGTTTCATTGCTATTTGTAAACGACGGTTGTTTAGGGATGACATCCCACCACTTTTTCATTTTCGCGACTTTTTTCGCTTATTCGCCTTTTATTTTCGCGACTTTTTTCGCATAATACGCCTTTTATTTTCGCGACTTTATAGTTCGCGACTTTTTTCGCAGTAAAATCAAGTGAACTATACACAGTGAAGTATATTTATTTATATATAAGTACTGAGATTTATTCATTAAACTGTCATTGCGTAATAATCGTACGGAATTTTGCCACAGTCAATCAGCGACATTTCACTAGCGAAATTTGGTAATCGTTCCATGTTTCGCGCACCAATATGGTAAACGTTATGTAATGGATATTATAGTGTTCTGAAAAGTTCACTAGATACCTCCATACACATATAACACACCCTAACCCCTAACCCTAACCTAACCCTAATACCTAACCCCTAACCCTAACCTATATTGGTGGGCGAAACATGGAATGATAACCCGAAATTTCACTAGTGAAACAACATCGTTCGTGCCGTCTGATTCACGACGAACGATGTTTTTCACTAGTGAAAAATGATCGGTACTACCCAGACTGGTCCAAAAGTTTTTAGTATCTATTATTACAGCCAATTAATTATGTCGTCTTTCTACACCTGTTATCTCAGTCAAACCAAATCTGTACAGTATGAAAAAAGTTGCGAAAACAAAAGACATAAGCGAAAAAAGTCGCGAAAAAAGTCGCGAATGAAGTCGCAAATAAAGTCGCGAAAATAAAAGGCGTAAGCGAAAAAAGTCACGAATAAAGTCGCGAAAATAAAATGGTGATCGCTAGATAGTATACTTCAAAATAAGGTTTCCGTTTTTATAACGTAGAAAAAACTATCCTAACTCAAAACTAAACCCTAACCCTAATACTATCCCTCACCCTAACCTTAACCTAACCCTAACCTAAACCCTAACCTAACCCTAACTTATTTTAAAAATTGATATAAAAACGGAAACCTTATTTTGAAGTATACTATCTAGCAATTGCCAAAATAAAATGCGTAAAAGAAAAAAGTCACAAAAATAAAAGGCATAAGCGAAAAAAGTAGCAAAAATAAAAGTGGTTTGATGTCACCTCTAAACCACCGTAGTAAACCAATCACAGAATTAACTTGTTCATGCATGTTGATGAGTTCAAAATAAAGAAACTTTGTACATATGTGTTAATGATTGATTAATTGATTGAAACGTATTTTAAAACTCTTTCTCGACAACCGGTTTCGTATTACATTTCGATTCAATTTTTCTAATATAAATATCTCGGCGAGTATTTACCCCCCTTTTAAATAAATGCCACCATTGAAATCCTCACAATATAACCTTTCGAACGGGGGGTCAAGTGCCGTCAAAACATTACACAAACCGAAACAATCATATATTTATACTCACCGCTTCGCCAAACATTCAAACGAGAAAATTAAAAAAAGTTGAATATATTCTAAACTTTGGTGTCATTTCCTGAAAGGATATATGTGTAAAATACTCTTTGTATTCAAGCGCTTTCGTGTAGAAAGTTTCGTATGTATACGCCGAATAGAAATATTTATTTTGAATTTTTAAAGTATCGGGTTTTACTGGCACGCGCTTGTATTACGTAATACTTGGCCAATAAGGAGCTCCCTTTAGCCGGGATGACGTAAAACTCACGCGTATGGGTGCACTTTGACCTGTAGAATCCATTTCTGGCATTTCCAGAGTCACGCGATACAAGCGTAGCATTGTTTTGACGGTTTTTCGTCGTATTTCCGGTTGGGATTAACGCATATTCGGAGCAGAAATACAAAATTCGGCACTAAATGTCGAACTTTAAAGACAGAAGCTTGAAAATAACACTATACGTGTTATTTTTAACTTCTGAATTCATCAAGACGGACAGAATGAGCATACGTCTCAATGGAACGAAGTTATATTCGGCGAAAGGTATGTTTATGTTTATAATTTGTCAGTAATATTGCGTAATTTGATCATATACGAGCTCGTTTGACTTTCAAAGCTCATAAATCGCTATAATGTTGCCATTCACTAAATCTATCGATAGAAATGAGTAGCTATCGTTACACTGAATCGAATGGTGGTATTTTGGTCCACGTAGCATTTACCGAACTGAAGATATGAACCGCAAAAATGATAAATCATGAGTGATTTGTTTAATAGGGACTGGTCGGGAAAGAGTTAAGGGGCTTAAACTAAACTAAATTGTCTGAAATTTTGTACAGTAATTAAAATCCCGACAAATTTTCCATCTGTTAACTCAAAATATGATTGCAGCTTTTAAATTTTGTGTGCGAGCCATTTTTAGTTTGTTGGAAAAGACACACCCCCCTGGTTCACAAAATTTGAGTTCGAGAAATCTTTCTCATTATTCTACATTATAAGTACCCAAAGAGGCTATATATATCAAAAACCGGATACAAATAGCTGTTTTGCGAAATTGAGAGCAATTTTAAATCTGTTCAGTTTTTTTTTATACACCCTGTAGTACTCTGATTTATATTTCCTCCATACCCTTCTGCGGGAATTTGGCCAATTATGTTTTTATTTAAAAAATTACTACAATATATTTTTAGAGCTAATCCTGCAATTGTGTGACATGTTTTATCGTAAAAAGGAAACACACCTGTAATGGTTTTTATTAATCTAGCAAAAATAACGCAACCCTGACGCAATATATCAACATCTAATCGGCAGTAGTAATAAATCGCTTCTCTAAAAATGTAAGTTTTTTCCTTTTGTTTATTGTACCATTCATCAAATTGTTCCCGTTCCTTTGTACCTTTGTTTGGGGGGTCAAAATATTCCAACCCTACCATAGGTCCCACGTACAACAAGTCTGTAAAATGATAGGGGTGATATCCCTTTGCTAAATCCTTAATTCCTAAAGCTTTGGGAAAATTGCTTAGTTTCATACTCAAAAATAAAAAACTGTCAATAACTTTTAAGTTTCTCTCTTCAAGCTCCATACACATAATTTTGTTTCCATTCATTATAACTTTAGGTACAACCTTACGTTTTACCAATAGCTCATGTAATAAAAACACTGCGTCAAAACGCCCCCCATTATGTGCTACCCAAACACTATTTTTGGGTTGTTCAAACATAAAATTAACTAAATCATCAACAATATCCTTATTATTTTTTCAAAAACATACTGTCGGTAACCACAACACTTAACCGCTTCCACGGATATATCACAGCAGCTATCTGAAGGATGGGGTAAAAAATGTGTATAGGTTTTTATAAAGGGTTTTTCGTCACAATTCTGACATACTTTTTGTACAACACAATAAAACGATACCATATCGTTACATTCGTCCTTACTAGTTTCAAAATCATAAAAATATAATGTGGGATTTTTGGTATTTGTTGGTATTTTACATGTTTTCATATAGCATTGATGGTCCTTCTTTTTAACCGCATTGCAATGTTTGCAAAATGCCTCATCACATTTATGTGTTGTTGCTTTTTTCCAAGAAATCGGTGTCATTCGAGCTACTTTTTTATAACATGTATTACAAAAAAACATATGGGCGCATGGTGTTTCAAAATTGCCGTGATTTGTTTTAAACATTTTTTTGTCAAATGTCTTACAAAGCATTCCCCTTGTTTCTAAAATGCACCCCGCAAGCTGTACATTCCTAAAAAAATCCTCCTCTTTACATACATCTTTATGCGCGTAACACAACTGATAGGTATATACTGTTTTACATACGTGACTCGCCTTGCTTTCCCATCGATGATAATATCACATGCACTGAAAACAATATGTATATGCACAGCAGCGTAAAAAAGTGTAAGGAGATAAAATTAAATCATAATGCCCATCATTTAACCACAAAAATATAGTACAATCTGTTATTCTGTGCAAATTACTATTTTCATCTAAACGAGAATCATATACAATTGTGTCATGCTGTTGTTTAGAAAAAACCACCAAATCAATATTGTCTTGCCGCAAATACTTTTCATAGACAGTTTGTAGTTGGTCTATACGTACACCCCCCACAGTCAACCCGCATACTTTGTAAATGTTGGTTATTGCAGTATTTGTATACAAAGTCGTCAGTTCAATGTCGCGGTTTCAATTTAGTTTGGAATAATTACTGTCCTGAGTCAAAAAAGAACGTCCAACCAATAATGCTAAAGCAAAGCAACAATTACTCGGTGTAGTAATTTGAAAAACACCCTGTCGAACGTCCCGACCATGTTTTTTGGCTGTTTTCCGCCCACGTCCTACTTCGTTACCCTTCTTACCCAAATGTTTGTACAATGATGGTACTTTTACATTTTTTTTTAGTACCAGCTTTTGCAACATAATTATTCGGAAAAATGTACAAACTAACCATACAACTCCAACCATTATCCAACACCTCTTTAGCATTACTTTGCATGTGCCGTTCGAAAATATCGAAAAACATATCCGTATTAAAATCTTCCACATTTAAGATTGCAGTCGAAAAAGCTGTACGTGGTGCTTTAGAGATATAAAAAACGTGCTTTGTCTGTACCCGACGACGCTATATATTTCATAATGTTAATCAAATAACTAAATATTTGTCGTAAATTTTCTAAAAATTCGGGTAATGTGCTAGCATTATTTGGTCCAATCGCTACTTCATACACGTATTCGTTGTAGCCAAATCTTCTGTGCACATTATCCTATTAACGTTAAATATATTTTTTTAAATTGGTTTCTTATTATTTTTTTTTACTAATTTCACAATTTCCTCTATATCTCTATCTTCAACTTCGTAATTTAATTGACGTGCACGTTTTGAATTGTTTCTTTGTTCAATATTATCACACGCCATTTGTGCTATTTCGCGTATACTATCGTCAGTAAAACTGCCGTGTCCTATCGAATTATTTTCTTACCATACGTACTATTTCCCATAAATCCTGATCTTCCAGTTCTAACTTTTGTTGCTTCGAGGTTTTATCGTCTCCATCTTCTGCGTCCCATTTTCGTTTGGAGGACATTCTTCATGGGGCAAATCTTCTCCGTTGTTTTCACCACCGTCTGGCAAATCCACTTCAATTGCAGTACTTTTATTTACTACAACACAATTTAATTTTATTAAAGGATTACTGCCGCTACCCAAACAAGATGTTCAATTTTGACCCATTTTGTGTTTGTTCGTGCTACGTGTCAGACAAGTAAAAAAATGGGAGACACTGTAATACACATAACTTTATATGTAGAAAATGAGAATGCTACATCCCAAAAAATAAATACAGGGTAGCATACTGTGTCGACGACAACGACGACAATATATTATTTTCAACGCACCTTTTTCCTGAATGTGTTGCTGATTTTGCCCAGGGTAACATCACTATAATAAAGCTTCTTCCTGGTCTATTGAACACCAGACTGAATGACTTTATTCAGGAGTACGACGTACCACGTCATGTTCTGTCAAAAATACAAGCTATAATTAATTATATAGAAAGACACATAGACATTTACACTGGTGTTGCTGTGGTATACGAATCAAAACAATGTATATCAAATACTATTCACAATAAACGATGTCGCAAACGTACCGCATATACTGAAAAATGTTGGATACATTTGGCAAAATATGACAATTTACGTATTAAACCGTCTAACATTATTTCTGGTGGGAAGGGATTATTTAGCTGGAAACAAACCATACCGCGGGGGCGCATAATTCAAAGTATACCAGACGGAAACGAACAAAAGCTGAAATTGATCAAAAATATGGCGATAGTGTTGCAAATTACGCATTGTGCAATGGCAAGGGTTTTTGTATAGATGCTAATCATACCACGGATGGCGCACCACGATTCGCTAATGATAGTTGGGGTACACCCTTTCAAAACAATGCAAAAATCAAAGGGCAAAATGTTTTTCGTTTAAAAGCCATAAAAGAATCCCTCCTAACCACGAAATATTCACATCCTACGGTAAAGAGTATTGGAAATAAAAACATTAAATGTATTACACATTATATCATTTGTGGTTAAACGATGGTCAACTACGCTGTTAAACGGGTCCCAGCAAGACCTCCTTTATGCTACTATGGGGGAAAAAGCAGACGAAGAAAAAATCAATCCGGAGGGTCAATTAAAAAGGATGTTGGTGACTATATAACAAACTTTTGGACGAATTACAAATCAAAACAGAAGAATAAACTAAAAACGCATGCACAAAGAACTAGCAAAAGAGTAAAACGGTTGGGTACAAATCTCGAAAACGATTGGCTTGGTACACAAAAACCAAAACCTCAACAGGGTGGGAATGTTCGCATAAACAAAAAACAACCTATGAACAATATACCTGTAATTTATCAATATCATCAATAAGTATTAATAAAAAAGTTATCTTACCCTTAATATATGTCTTTGTCCTTTTCTTTCATTTACACATCCTTGTCCTTTAAGTTACAATTTTATTTGTTCCTATACGTTAACCTGCACATATATATATATACATATATATATATATACATATATATATATATATATATATATATATATATATATATATATATATATATATATATATATATATAATTCTTTTTGTCTGTAATTGAACGAAG
>CACRXK020004398.1:8616-31878 GCA_902702795.2 Paramuricea clavata | reverse complement strand
TCAAGCAGCGCAGAAATCAACTTCATAGCCGAAGAATCCAAGGCACTGCGAGAAAAGAAAAACAAGAAGGCCCAACCTATGAATCAGGTATTGGTATGAACTTGGAACAGTCAGAGTCTGGGGCTACTATAACTGGAAGTGAATCGATCACAGGGCTACTTCAGTTAATCAAGGGAAATGTACCAAAGGAAACAATAACTGTTTATGAAGGAACAATCTCCCCATTCACCCCAAGGCCAATTTGTCCGAATAATGAATTTGACAGTAACTTAGAGTACAATATTATTGTGTTTGATGTCGAGACAAACACAACAGGTAAAGCTGCCCAGTTGTGCCAGCTTTCAGCTGTTGATAAGACCGGCCAAAAGTGTTTTTCCGAGTATATTTTGCCTGACAAAGACATCGACAAATATGCCACACGGGTAAATAAACTGACAGTAAAATTAGTTGATGGCAAACGAACACTTTTTAAAGATGATGTAGCTTTAAAAACACTTACCTGTCAAGATGCAACTTCTCGATTTGTCAACTATATTCACAGCTGCATCGAATCCAGCAAGGCTAGGACGAACAAAGGTGTATGTACAGTTGTAATCGGCCATAATGCAAGGCGTTTCGACATCCCGATATTGCTTCGTAACAGTGCCAGTGAAATTCACGCTAAAATGCAAGCTTTAGGGATTTGTTTTGGCGACAGTCTTCCATTGTTCGAGCACCTGATAAAGATCAAACATCCAGCGTTAACCCAATCAAATGGTCGAAGATGTTCGTCAAACCAGTCGTCGATCTACGAGGGTTTATTCAACGAGAAATTTGCTGCACACGATGCCAAGGAGGATGTGGTGGCGCTTCGAAGAATTTTGTTTTCCTCACCGATCAATCTGACCGAGCAGGATATCATCACATACTGTAAACCAATCTCTAGTGGCGATGCTCTGAAAGACACCCGATATTTGGACAAACGGTACCAGTTACTTCAGACAATGCGATGCAAATTGTACAGCGAAGTCAGTTCCGATCAGGCACCAATAACCAAAAGCATGGCAGAAAAGATTGCCGGCAGCGGATTATCGTACGACGATCTGATGCAACTGTTTGTCAAACACGGTAGAAAGGCACTGATCACTGTGTTTTCAAAGCCTCCAACAACATCCAAAAAGAACAAGCCAAGAGTGACCAAAAAACCGAGAATTTTAGCCGCCATTATACAGCATTTCGAACGAATATAAACAGTTTGACTGATTGAGAAAAATTTGTAATCAACCAAGTCGGTTAACCCACGCGTTTCGTGTCGTTCACGCATTATATAGTTAGCGCACGCGCAGATCGTGCTCATGTCGTGTGGATTTTTTTTCACGTTCGCGCCTGGTCGCGCCGAATTTAGGGGCGAATTTCTCGTGTTTCCTTCGGTGAATTTTTTTTAAACTTTGTATTTTTGTTGTAAAAGACAAGTGGTAAAACATATCCAAATTTCAAGAAATTCTATAAATAATTTTTTCTGTAACACTTATTCATGAATATCTCGAAAAATTATTTATAAATTTCCTTTAAATTTTGATATGTTACTCCTTTGTAGACTTATAAATGGTAAAAAAAAATTCAGAAAAATTAACCGAAGGAAAATAAAAATATTGTCGATTTATTGCGAAATTAGACAATAAAAGCGCAAAAGATAACATGACATAGTTTCCATGGCAACACTAACACTGTTCCTATTTGTCCATATATGGACAGTACAAAGCTTCTTAACTTCCCTGAAAATGATCATATTGCCCTACCGTAAATGTATTCAATATAAACATGGTCGGACGCGAATGTTACCTAAAATATCTCAAATTTTAGAAAACTGTAGGGAGCCACCTTAAGTATTTGGTAGTTTTTGACTTACCATACTGATACAAATATATCCATTTATACTACAATTATGTCCACTCTTATCTTCAAAATGACAAAATATAAAATTGAAGTTTGTTTCGTCCTTTATTACACGCCATAAAGATGATATAGTGTGCACATAAGTTCATAATCTTGAAAGAATGCCTGGTGTTGCTAAATATCTTCGTACAAAGCCAAAAAATATGCTTTGTCGCAATAATATATGAAACTCGAAAATCGTGTTGTGTTGCTCATTGTTTACCTCAAATCCGATTTCACATATCTCAAGAGGAGGTGGAAGTGACCTATCCTGTATAATTTTCACTATGGCGCGCGAGTGACTGGTTCCGAGAGTAGGCATTTTGACGTATGGCATATAGTAAAAATGCTATTGCGAAACTCGTAAATTTTAAGATTTTGATCGCAATTTACAAAAAAACTGCAGGGTGAACCCGCAAGAACTTTTTAGATTTGGATTCAGCGTGACTTCATCTATAAGAATATGTAATTTTTTTTAGTTTAAAGAGGTGTGCAACGAAAATCGTTTTCTAGCCATCTTTTGGGGCACTAGACGACGGCCTACATGCATCTTCGAAGAAAGTTAAATTTCGTCAATATTTCGTCGTAGAAATAAATACAGTAGTTTATATTTCGTAGAGTGGCGTGGTTGTATTTTTACATCTTAGACCAAAATGCTCAGCTGTATTATTGCTAGTCATGAAACTATTTTGGATTAAGTGATGTCTTCATTTTCAGCAAGGTTGACACGCGATCAGCACGCTGAAACATGCGTGATCATGAGTTTCCTATATCCATGGTCGGATTAAGGAAATTTATCACCTTTTGGCAAAGTCATGCATGCTCAATACCGAATAGATTCCATATATTCAATTTAAATTATAACATAAAACAAGCGATATTTCACAAATACCAATAGTGATGGATATACTGCAAAGGCTGACGCGCGTTGGTTGTCATGAAACATTGAACGCTTATTTACAGGGTCTGAGGGAAGCAATATCTCCATGACCGCTGGTTTTACATGTGTTAGAAAATGTGGAAATGTTTGACCCTTCTCATAACGAAAAGAAATATATTTTTTTACTTACACTCGGCATACGTTTTGTTTTAGATTGCCGTCCAAATTGCAAGGTAAGCTTATTATTTTTTAACAGCGTTATAGATAATCGATCTTAAATTGCTTGATACAATATGTGAGCGTTGTACAGTATTCATCATTCAAGACGAGATAATCTGTATTTTGCCGTTGTAAACCGAGCAACGACGGCGTCTAAAACTCCGTTGGATTTTAATTTCAAATTTCTGCTTAATTGTCTTGCATTAATATGATGGTAACAGGCGTATTCGTTGCACTTTCATCATTGCACTTGCGTATAGACATGCAAACTCGCCTATTTCAGGGCTTCAAGCAAGCCAGCAGATAATGAGCGTTGAATGATTACACGAGCAGCTCCATCTTACAAACGTTGAAATTCTTGGTTACATCCTACAGAAGCTGTATCGTTTTGCAACAACAGAACCACGGTTTCCTGTTAACGGATATATTTAATTCAATGGACCTATTCCCTAATGAACAAAATTTTGATCTAGTCAAGTCTCGACATATATTTCACCACGGCTTGAAAGAGCGTCACAAAAGTAGTAATATTCCGAAGTTTCGTTGCGAAATGTTGTAAAATGAGGATAATATAGCCCTGCGAAGTTTGCCGTTTTTCAGTCATTTTGTATTACGCGCGGGAAATTGATACCTTTTTTCAGAAAGCGGTATCAATTTCCCGTGCGTAATACAAAATGACTGAAAAACGGCAAACTTCGCAGTGCCATATTAGTGAGCTTAAGCAATTGACGTTTTTGACAACACGGACGTCGACCGGAAATAAAGTTGACGTTTTTCACCAATCACAGCCCTTCTGCCTTTGACCCAGTCTTCTGACGTTACTCATGCCGTTCGTGTTGTCAAAAACGTCACTTACTTAAGCTCACTATTATCTGCATTTCACAACATTGCGCAACGAAATTTTGGAATATTACTAATTTTGTGATGCTCTTTCAAGCTGTGGTGAAATATTTGTCTAGACTTGTCTAGATCAAAATTTTGTTCATTAGGGAATAGGTCCATTGAAAAGTGTGCAAATGTGAACAAACGTGAATTTGTCTCAAGCTGAGAGTTCGTTAGTACAGTAGTTTGGCGTAGATCATATCAGCCAGTGATTACAACTTCCTGTGTTATCAACCTGAATTAAAAATGTTGATATCAGGACGGTATATGAGGCTGTAAATGTAGGTAGTACTAAATGTCGATCATTACCTACATCAATGCTGGATAACTCCATTACGTTTAGATTCTTACATGTAGAAACATTTTTCCTAGTTAGGAAACGAGGATTTTAAAAACAGGATTTTCTCCAGGGTGCAAAGTTAGTTAATTTCCACTTTAAGGTGGCTCGATACAGTTTTCAAAAATTCAGGTGTTTAACCATGGATTGTAAAATAACTGGATAGGAAACTTCCTGACGTCACAGTCTAAACCTAGTTGCAATCTGTGACGTCATGTGTATTGCGAAAACTTTCAGCATTTTTGTTGTTTCGCTATATTTTCCGCTTCAAAAGAGTAATATTGAAGCATAAATTGGTATAATTGTTTTAAAAACATGCCTAAGCCACGACAAAGTATTTAAGGTAAGTGTTTTTCGTCTTTGTTTTGTATTTTTTAACATTTGTAGCTACGAAATTGGCGTCGCCATTTTTTACGAAATTTGCGATGCATTTTTCAGTGTTTAGTGCTTGAAATATTTGCTAAAATTGACCGGGAATACTTAGAGATTTCATTGTAGAATGGCTTAGTCATGTTTATTTGCTCTTTGACTAAAATGTTTAGCTGTATTATCGCTAAACATGCCGTTTTTGAGAATTTGGTTTGCAACTAGGTTGCAACGCCATCATCCCATTGAAAACATTAGGTCACGTCAGCTAGTTTCCTATCCATGTATTTTATTTATCCATGGTTTAACACTTTGACATGTTCAAACTACGTATTTTTAGGATTTATTCAGCAGATATTGGGTTTTTTATATATTTTGATAACTCTACTTTCAAATTATATTAGTTTTAGTAACAGATAGATCGTTGCTATGACGACATACGTGTACGAAATTCACTCCAAAGTGGCCTATCGTCTCGTATAGTTGGAAAAAAAGCATGGTGACCCCCAATTATTTTTCGTGCATTATTTTACTTGGACGAAAAGCTAACAATTAGCAAAATATAAAAATATTCTGTAATGCCATTTTTTTGGAAAAGCGAAAATGTCATATTCTTCGGTAAAATTTTTTTGGCGTTACAGAATTTTTTTATTTTTTGTATAATAAAAGTTTTTAGCGGTGCAATACAGCATGCAAAATTTGAACATATGTCACCAGACAAAATAAAGAGATATAGCGCATTGTTTTTCTAAAATGGAAAATTCTAATGACGTCAGCAATTGACATAAAACGCTATAGAACACGCGGAATGGCGTGATATGACGTGAGCAACTGCTCACGTCAGGTCACTTTGGAAGTTCTTTCATTTTGTTAATCAGTTTCCGCGACCTGCGCGTAAAAATATTCGCCCGGTTTTGAGTTCGAGATTCTTGAGCAAGATTTTTGTGATAACTATATCGAGCCACCTTAACTGTATTGTACCGAAAGGGTGAAACCAAGTTCATTAGAAGAAAATAATGCTATATACGTTAAGGTCCGTTTACACGGGCGATTTTTGCTGCGATTTTAGTTGAGATTTTCTCTTTTTGGAGGATGTGAAGGAGTAGGTGAGTTATAAATGTTCCAGGTTGTGAAATCTTATAACAACTTCGTAATCTACTCCTTCACATCCTTCAAAAGGAGAAAATCGCAACTAAAATCGCAGCAAAAATTGCCAGTGTAAACGGGCCTTAACGATGCGATTAAAGTGGAGAGCAGGTTTTATTGCAAGATTCGCTTCTTAGTGGGTATTATACTATGCAGTAAACAGAAAGTTGTTTGTACAAAATTTAGATTATTCCTTGCAACTTCTCCTATAAACCGTTTTTTTTCAGTCATTTTGCATTACAAACGGGAAATTGATAATCAGATGATCAAACTGATTATCAATTTCCCGTTTGTAATACAAAATGACTGAAAAACGGCAAACTTCGCAAGGCCATATTATCCACATTTTACAACATTTCGCAACGAAACTTCGGAATATTACTAATTTTGTGATGTTCTTTCAAGCTGTGATGAAATTTTTGTCTAGACTTGTCTAGATCAAAATTTCACTCAAAAGGGGAAAGGTCTATTGTAACTTTTCTGCACCGTTTTCAAAAAACACTCCAGCGTAGCGTGAACTTAGTCTTAAAGATTTAAGCCGGTTTTCCACTTCGCCCGTATCGTAGCGAAACGTACTGGTGAGCATGCGCAGATTGAAAAGAGGTTTATAAAACCACGTACTTCCGGTTTTATTCTCGTATCAAAATAAAAAGTTCGTCGCAAGTCAACTTTTTGGCGTACTATACGGAAGTACTAACCAATCAACATTCACGAAATTTTGAAATTTAAAATCGTTTTTGATACGTTACGGTACGATACGCTTGAAGTGGAAAACGGCCTTAACGGCTTGTAAATATTTCCCTGTAGTTTGTCTCGACTGGTTTCTCGACAGCCTGTGTTAAGGTACTGCGTGATATTGATGAAGGAGACGAAATCACTTGTTACTATGGCGACGACTTCTTTGGTGATGCCAACTGTAAATGCGAGTGTGTTACGTGCGAGAGACGTGGTAAAGGTGCATTCAGTTGTCATGACAGCAAGGACGCGGAGGAAAAGAAGTACAGTTTTCGTGATACCAGCAAGAGAGTGAAGAGAGATACTCATAGAATAAGAGGTAAGATGAGAATCTCTAGATAAATTTAACCACGTTGACCCCGACCAAAAAATCCCGCTAACATCGACAATAGACAGATTTAGATCCAGGACGCGGACGTCAAAAAAACGACGTGAAAATGGCGTGTTGTGCCCATGTATGGATATCCCACGCCATTTTGACGCCATTTCCACGTCGTCTTTGACGTCCGCGTCCTCGATCTAAATGTGTCTCTTAGTTTGTTGACGCCAATAGAAGATTTGGTTTCTAATTTTGTGAAATCCGAACCCATTATCACGCGCCGCGGTTCATGTTCCGATATCTGCTTACTGTACCAACCCAAATGTTGCGGTAGCAGTAATCATGTTGTCGCAGTTCCATGATTTACATCTTGAAATGTTGATATGTCAACTCAGGGTCACCACTCAGAATTGCAATATTTTGACAGAAAAAAGTTACTGTCAGTGCACTTAGAATTTTGATAATCTTTTAGCCGTTTGGCCATGTAACGTAAAAATAATTTGGATAACATGTCGTCGGGGGTTTCATCCTAAGGTAAATTTAAGTTGCAAAAATGGGCACTACTAGGGTTTCTGGGATCCCGGTAACGTTTCAAAATCAGATGTTTCCTATTAACTAAAATGCATTTCCCATAAAACATTTGTTTCATTTTTCTATAGTCTATACATTTACACACTATAGCATTATTAAGATAGATTCACTTATTAAGATAGATGCATTTCTGACGTTATGCCTACTGTACAGGTAACATTATTTCTTTGAATACTTTTCCTCTAAATTTTTACAATTATGTTGTTTTCTTTCTTGGCGAAATATTTTCTGGGAACTGAAAACTTTTTCTGACACTATTGAAAGGTGGCGTGGTCCGATACTTTTTCTACCCCTGTTGCCAGGTGAAGTTGAATGATTTTTTTCTTTTGTCAGATTTAATTGTGGAAAATACAACTTGTGGTTACGATTCAGGAGTTGACTGTTGTGAACGTCCAGTTTCAGATGAACATAACGACCACAACAACCTACAACCAGCCAAATCTACAGAGTACACGAACAGTGCGATCTCTGTTGCAGGATTATATGACAATGTCGCGTGCAATTCGATGAAACCTGCTAAGATCACAGATGAATCAATCGTGCTGGAGCAAAAGAGCAGTTCTCATAGTGAAAAGCAGATGAAGCCCATACGTAAAAAGAAACGACGACATCTTCTCACTGTCCGTCGGAGGAAAAATCGCTCTCGAAACGTTCTTCTGTCATGTGAACAGACTGCTGGTACATATGATCAAACTATCAACGCACGTGAACAAACTGCTGGTACATATGAACAGGTTACCAACGCACGTGAACAAACTACCAACGCACTTGAACAAACTGTGATGAACGTGAAGAAAACTGTAGTGCGGCTGACATTTTTAGTGATATTCAGGGGATGGCAATCGACCTTACATCACTTGCGGCAGTTGACCAACTCTCAAGCTCACAGTTGCATCTGGGTAACACGAGGTCTGTGGAAATGGACACACAGCACGACATTGTTAACATAACTGATCACGTGAGTGATGATATTGTGCACGTGAGTGATGAATGTCAGGACATAATTTTTGAGTCTAATCAAGATCCCCCAATGCATGTGGAGAGTGTTGTTTCTGAATTAAATGGCGTGCTGTATAGAACGAATCAAGTGAATAATGAAGAAGTTGATGACTGCATGGTGTCACATTCAAGTAACGTGATATTTCTAACCAGTCACGTGAACAATGCCACAGATGACGTAACCTGTGGCAATGATGACGTGTTTACGGAAATCAAGCAAGTGACGGATATGGCCGGGCAGAGTAGACTTGTGTGCGATGGAGGTGTTTGGAAAAGTTTGGAAAACACTGAACTCCAGCCCATGATAAAACACTGCTCTTTATGAGCCGTACCAGTACTTCTCACCCTAAAATGCGTGTGATTGAATTATTGAGTAATGAACTTAGTTGATATAAATTATTTCAAATGTAATTTATATAGGTAATAGTTTGGTTTCGAGTGCAACTTGGTAAACATGCACGAGTGAGTTTTTCAAAGACTAAAGACTATCTTTGAAAAACTCACGAGTGTATGTTTTTTTTTCAAATTGCACGAGTAACCATACTATTACTTATTACACCCGTTTTCAAAATTACGCGACCAAAGACGAAAATGCTAGAGTTGACATGTCAGTTTTATGTCATTCGATCACGAAGTTCAAACTTTGAGTTTTGCGGTTCCTTGTCGATGTATATGCTTTGTACGCTTTATATAAACAGACTTACAATGATTTTCAAGATATTTTAGTGAGAATTATTGTAAAATTTAAGCACGACAAAATCATAACATCACCGTTATAGTCTAGCGCGCGTGTTTTATACTGACAGCTATATTTCAGGATAAATTGTTATTTTTCAAACTTTGAAAGTCATTCACCGCACATATTTCTGTTGTGATGGTTTGTATTGTGCTTTAGTTTATATATCTAAGTTATCTGACTCATTTTTGTTCAGTTTTGGTATTAAATACGATTTAAAATGTCTTTAGACAGTTTGTTTACATTTGCTATTTTTAGCAGTGCTTGTGACATAAAACTGACATTTGAAGTAGGAGTATTTTTCAGGGAGGTCGCGTAATTTTGAAAACGGGTGTAATAATATACATGAAAAAATTATGCAGTCTAGAAATTAAGAAAATTAAGAAATTTGAAAAATAAAAAAAAATAAGAAAATTGCACTGTATTTCATTTTTTAGCAGTATATTTCGAAAAACTTGCACTGCTCTTAGTCAATCAGAATTGAGAATTTTTTCATGTATAATATAACACGAGCAAGGTACATTTGGCAATTATTACTTCCACAGTTTTGTTCTCGTCTACTTATTTAAAATCTGGCATTCTAGTATTTCTTATGACATGTCTGAGAGCCTGACAACACATCGCGCTTGTCAAGACGTTTGAGGGCAACGGCCAACGCGAATGCCAGAATTTGCATTCCCTTAGTGTTTTTTTTCTCATATTTTCTCATATTTTCTAAGAATCGATTTTCTTTTTGAACATACCGCTATTGTCTCTTCTATTGTTATTGCCGTCTGTTCATATGGAGTTGTGTACCTCTGTTGCCCAGTCAAATTACACTGAAGTTCTATAATCACCACTTGCAAAAGTTGTAAATTTCACCTGCACATCTGTGTTGTAACGATTTCGGTAACATAAAACTAAGTAAAAATCAAATGTAAAATCCGATTTTCGGTTTCTTGACTTAATTCCAGTAAGTGGGATTGTGTGTTTACACGAAAATTGTTCATCCCACTTAGCCCGGTGTACACAACCAGAATATCGCCAAGTGTCGACCATGCTGCGCACATCCTCACATGAACGCGATGTAAATTATGGTAAATTACTAGAAGGCGAGATAGAAAGGCGTCTCGATAAGCAAGCTCATATGAACAGTCAGAGGAAAATGCAATACGTCTGTTGTGCAAGTTATGCTAAATTGCAGGGTGGAAGAAAATGCTTGTAACACAGGCTCACCAGTAACGATCTGTCACCACTTTCCAAAACACGCGTTTACATGCGCGTCCCACAACGTGTTAACACGAACTCAACAGACTAAAAAAGCTATGTATAATTATGAAACAATATCACGATAGTCGTTGAGATAACGATAGTTACGATGGACTTTCGTTCACGTTTCTAACTTCGTCACAATAATCATGCGTAAAAATATCTGGAAATAACCCTATCACGAACTTCGGCGTTTCCGGGACTTCGGTCGTTTCGGGACCTTGACAAGATTTTACTACGGCTGCCAACGTTATCGACTGTCGCCAGTTTGCGGAAAAATGGGGCTCGCATAAAAAATTCTGCGCGTTAGACAAATATAATTTACGTGCTACCTCACGGGACCTATCTATCAACGGAAGTTTCAGAATTTCAAGATGTCAGTATTGTTAATTTGAAGACGAAAGTAAAAAGAAACTGAGGAAACGACACTCGATGCAAAATTACTACAGTTACCAACACTACACGTATGTGCGTATTTCTCCTTGTGAATATCTCATTTCGTATTCGCGGGATGTGACGCAGAAAGTGCTGACACTGATTATTACTGGTGACCCTGCATGCGGTTTGCGGAAAATTGCTCCGTCGAGTTAGCTAATTAGTGTTAAACGTACCAAAATAAATGTGCTAATGAAACTACACTTTGATGACGTCTTAACATAGTGTTTGTGACTATTGTTGATAAATGGGCTTCACGGTTTTTAATTACGAATAGGCAATTCCAGCTTTTAATATATGCGCGCAATGAGTGACGGGAAGTAAGGTATCATATTGCTGATTATCTTGAAAACAATGGTGGCCGTGTAAACACAGAGTGATAGCTTATACTTGTAAATATTGAAATTTTCCTGCATAATCAGCAATATTACGAGGTCGCACTATGATACAAGCGCTAGTTCTCTTTTGAATAATTTGCACCTAGACAATCTTTGTTTACGACATAAAAAGATTAAGGCTGGAATTATGTTTAAAATAATCAATGGTGATGCACCATCTTACCAACAAAATCTCTTCTCTGTTCGCGGCAGTGGATATAACTTAAGAGACTCTGAAATAAAGCTAAATTTACCTAAGCCACGAATAACTATTTAAAACGAAGCCTTTGTTATAGTGGAGCCTTATTGTGGAATAACCTGCCTCAAATTATACGAATGTTTCGTTCGTGACCACTATTTAAGAATTCCTTAAATTATAGACCAATTGCGAAACTTAGTGGCCGCGCCTTCATACTGCACGAGAACGAGGCTTATTATGCAAAAACAAAACAATTTCTATATTTTTATATAGCGAAAAGTGAATTTTAGGGTTTTTAAAGTGTTTTTTCTTGAATCTCTTTGATCTTTTCTTAATATTTCGTACTAGATTATATAAATATTTGTTAAATTTATCTAAACATCGATTTACCACTATATTTTTACCCGCTTTGGAGAGATATTTCGTTGTTGTTTTAGCATGCGATGGAACAAACATATGGAAAAGATCAATCTAGACTTTAAAATCAGATCAAGATGCAAATAAAATAGCCAGTATAATTTAACAAACTAAAATATAACTCTTTCTACCCAGATTTTTTTAGACTTCGTGCGAGAAAAAACCGATTTTGTCAAAGGATAATAACATAAAATTTCTACAAATTTTGCCCGACATTTACTTTCATATTTTTAAAGTTAAAATCGAAACCTTGCTATTACATTACAACTGAAACAAAATTAATCAATGCTACAACTTATTCTTTGAAATATATTAATAAAACAGACAGAAAATACCTGATTCTTTCTGTGGTATAATCTGCTTCTTTTATCGGACGGCGAAAAACAGCAAAACTTTGCCGCGCACGCCGCGAAAAACAGTGAAATTTGAAGTAAGACTAAATCTATGAACAAGTTTAATTTAATAAAGATTTACATTGTCAAAACAGAAATATTGAAAAAATGAAGAGATTACCATAAAAACGCGTCTCAAACACTGAAATTCATTTTTCCCCATATAAAAATATAGGAGAATGATTTGTTTTTGCATAATAAGCCTCGTTTTCGTGCAGTTTAAGGCGCGGTCACTAAGTTTCGCAATTGGTCTATTACTATAATTTGTAAAATGACAGCCTAGTCCCTGGCCTTCCAAGCGCGGGCGAGTTACAGGCTGTCGTTAACTTGTGGGCTGTCAGCTTCGGGAAATATCCGAACTGGGTCGCGCTGGAAGGCCCACAGGCGGCCCAATCTCCGAATGGTCTATATATTTTGAATATTTATACGGAATATTTAACCGTTATAATATTTAATAACGAAATAATTCAAAAAATATTAGCAGTATATGTAAAAAAATATATCTGTAAAGGACTAACTTGTTAATAGAATGCATTTGTTGTGTTTCTTTATTTGATGCGATTGCTTTACGTTTTCGTTGTACTTAAACGGTCGTCAGTACTGGCACTGGCTACATAGGACATAAATAACTACAAGGCTAGCCACTTATCTGATATACCCTCCGACATCGAGTCCAATATCTCGCCTCAGAATCGTTGCACAGCAATAAATTTCACATCGCCTAATAGTACGAGCGTTCTTCTTTCGAAAGAACTTGGTTTGTTCACCATTGCAGCAATTCTCGTGACACAAGACGAACTTTGTTTGTCCAAATTCCAAAATTCCATTTTCGAAAGAGGCGCTAACCCCACGATCGTTGCCACGAGAGCGGCACAGCAACCTGGCCTCTTCGTTTGAAAACAATCCGCCAGGGGGGGAGGATCTGCACTGGAATGAGGGGGCTTTCAAAACAACACGATAAAAAACACGATATAAATAGAAATGATTACTTTATCATCCGTATTCGACGATAAACAAGAAACAATAAACAATAAACAAGTTTTGAATCAGTCCTATTTTTAGAAGCGTGAGAAACGTTAGAAATATCTTGTTTAATATGAACTTTTCCTTACATATTTTTTAGAACAAGAACATTATTTACTTATTATAACATTTAGCTTTTGACAATCATACCAATCTTTTTAAAGTATCGAACTTCACTTCGTTCAACACTTCAACCGTATGTTTTATTATTTATATCGTGTTTTTTATCGTGTTTTTTTGAAAGCCCCCTCATTCCAGTGCAGATCCTCCCCCCCCTGGCGGATTGTTTTCAAACGAGGAGGCCAGGTTGCTGTGCCGCTCTCGTGGCAACGATCGTGGGGTTAGCGCCTCTTTCGAAAATGGAATTTTGGAATTTGGACAAACAAAGTTCGTCTTGTGTCACGGTGAACAAACCAAGTTCTTTCGAAAGAAGAACGTTCGTACTATTAGGAGATGTGAAATTTATTGCTGTGCAACGATTCTGAGGCGAGATATTGGACTCGATGTCGGAGAGTATATCAAATAAGTGGCTAGCCTTGTAGTTATTTATGTCCTATGTAGCCAGTGCCAGTACTGACGACCGTTCAAGTACAACGAAAACGTAAAGCAATCGCATCAAATAAACTCAGAAACACGACAAATGCATTCTATTAACAAGTTAGTCCTTTATAGATATATTTTTTACATATACTGCCAATATTTTTTTAATTATTTCGTTTTTAAATATTATAACCGTTAAATATTCCGTATAAATATTCAAAATATATAGACCATTCGGAGATTGGACCGCCTGTGCTTGATCTATTTGCATTAACACAAGGCTCAAATTGTAAGTTTAAACTTTTCTTAATTAATTATTCTTGAGTCATCTAATATTGTATTGGAGCCTTTGGGCTTTTCTATACCTTAACATTTTAGCAACAAATTAAAACCTTTTCCCACTACATGATGAATTATTAGGTCGCCTCATTAATATTTGGTATACATCTGCATGATTGTATACAATCTACGCACGCTCTGCAAGGATGAGCTAACTCTGGGTCATATATATTAGCTTTCAATTTGCATCCCAATTCAAAAACACAATTTTAAACCATCAATTAGTCTCTTGAAAGAACTGATAGAAGTTTCAGGTATTTTTATTATTGGAAGTTTTTCCATTAAAATTTGTTTCCATGAAACTTCTCCTCTATAGGAGAAGCTTTATTTAAAAAAAAGTTTTTTAGGTTTTGGTAGGTAAAGCTTCTGATAATTATTTGGTACTGGTAAGATTGGTTAACAGAGACATGAAACATCTGTGTTAGATATTCTGGAGCAATAAGTGCTTTACTGAAGTTTAAATGTCATCACTAATTCTATTGATTGTAGTTTTAATTTAGTCAGGATAGAGGCTGAAAATTATTGAAAACTTACCATATCATGGAACAATTCCAATTTTCCTTCACATTGTGCCCTGAAGGCTAGTAAGTACGTTTCTGTATGTTGGCCGCGTTAAAATTTCTTGTGGGCTCCTGCCGACACGTTTTTCTTCGAATTTTGTATTAAACTCTATTACAGTTAAGAAATTTGAAATTTCTGATACATTTCTAATACAAATGACTTGCATCAATAGAATGCTAACAATAAACTACATATAAGACATTTAAATGGTCAGTTGGGAGTTTCAGGCGGTTTTCGAGTTATAAGCCAAAATTTCGCAAAATTCCTGGGTACTAGTCTGAAAACACGCATTCCAAAGCTCATGCATAACTAAAGAAGAACTTAAAAATCCCGGGTAACCGTTTAACTCTTAAACTTCGGATGGGGTCGTATACGACCCCAACAAGCAACCCTTTTTATTTCGACCAGCTTTTGCGGGTTTTGCGGATGAATAAGAATTTGAATGCCTGCAATGCAATCTGGGATAGTTATGCTTTCTTCTCAAACTGAAACAACCAAAGGTTGATCGAAATTTTAAGAAATAAGCTGCTTTTTTGTTGATGTATATTTCATCCTTGCGAAATTTGATATGGAGAATCAGTTTGACTGTTGTAAGATGGAAGGATAAAAGGGATGTCTTTGCACTTTCCATGGCAATGCCTGCAATGATGAACTGCCTCATCAACCTGACATGATTGCAACTTACAATCAATTCAGGAATGGTGTTGATCGAGCAGATCAGTTGCTCTCCTACTATTGTTTGAACAAGAAGAGCCGCAAGTGGTGGAAAAAGGTATTTTGGAGGCTGCTTGAAATGTGCAATGTTTTATATGTAGTTTTTTGCAAGGCTACAAATGATGTAAGTCATTTGTGTTAGAAATGTATTTGAAATTTCACATTTTTTAACTGTAATAGAGTTTAATACAAAATTCGAAGAAAAACGTGTCGGCAGAAGCCCACAAGAAAGTTTAACGCGGCCAACATACAGAAACGTACTTACTAGCCTTCAGGGCACAATATGAAGGCAAAATGGAATTGTCCCACGATATGGTAAGTTTTTTTCTTCTATCTGCCCGACTATTTTGTCCATTTGAACATTTGAAAGATTTTAGAAGATCGTTCTTCCAAGCCTGAACTGGCAATGACGAGTGCTGCACGCTTTTGAAGTTTTATTACCATCATACCATATAGCTGAACAATAGTTGAAATAGGGTAGTACAGATAACTTGTACATCATCTGTAGTGTTGCTTGAGGTACGTAAGGCTTCAACCTTTCGTAACATAACAAGGGCCGCAGATTTCGTGCTCGATCAATCAGCGCATTTGTTTACATTCTCGCTCTCAGCTAATCATAATGCAGGAAACGCGAAATTTACACCAAGGCGAACTAGAAAATATTGCCATCTTCTCGTGACATTCAAAGATTATGATACAGCACATTTTATTAATGTGCTGAAAAAAAATCTAAAACTTTGCCTTGGGCATTTTTAAATTTCGACCTAAAACGGAAAATATCTATGTTAATAGTAATATAGGGACCGTTCGAACCTTATTTTTGAGGACGAGGAGTGAGCAGGAGGAGTGAGGAGGAGGAGAAGGAGGAGGAGTGAGGACGAGGAGTGAGGAGGAGGAGTAAGGAGTGAGGAGGAGGAGTGAGGAGGAGTGAGGTGGTGGAGTGTGAGGTGGTGGAGTTTGAGGTGGTGGATGTCCACCACCTCATTTATAATTAGTATACAATACGTCATAATTTTATGCAATGACGTCACGCGGGCCTGTTCGGGCGAAATTGGACAAAGCTTGCTGACTACGCATTTTTTAGCATCTCTCCACGTGTGTGATACAATAGAGGGATTAATGTTGGCTTGCTATGAATAGTTCGTATCCCTCGCATGGCAAAATTGTTATCGAAATTAATATATAGCAAAGTTATAGCCGTATCTTTGCTCGGAAAAGAAAAATTTCCTCAGGTATATTGAAGGATTTTTCTTATATTACATAGCGAGGAATCGATTCATCAAGAATAGAAGTTAGAATTAAAACAGTTGTAATATTTTTTGACCCTATCGTCTGTTATTTGTATCAATAAACATGTTTTAAACTTTGCAAATTTGCGTTGTTATGCGTTGCTAAGTCATTAGGAGGCGTGTGGGTAATTAAGGGGATTAAGGTAATACGAATTTGCATAACTAAATGTATCCCGATGGATAGATTGGGATTATTTTTAACGCAGGTGTATACCTTAAAATCAGGCGCGTGGCTTTGCGGGTGCATGCATGTATTAAAGTACAACATATTTGTACACTAATCAGGCGGGCGGGTTGGACAAATCGCGCCGGCGGAAAGAGCGGGCTTTGCAGGTAAATGTTTCCACAAGATTTCAGTTTTAAAATACATTTATTTCTTCTAAGAGCATAACGTTTGGAGGTTTTTATTTTATTTTTAAAGAGTTCTCGTATTCTTGTCTATCTTTTTTATTGTTAATTAGCCAAGGTTTCTTTAACAAAGGTTCGGACCGTTGGCTCGTCTTCATGCAGATTCACCCACTTCATACGACCCGTAGATTGGTTCACTATTTTAACAGGCCAATAATTTTCTCCGCCGATGTAGACACTCGGATGGCAAGGATCAAAACTATTGCGCGATGACTTATACATCTCTGTGATAACATATCCTTCGGGAATGTTACGGACCACCGGCGCTAGGCAATGTTACGGACCACCGGAATAGTTGCATCCGACCAGGTAATATACCTATGATGTTTATGTTGTTTTCTTCCATGCTTGTGACTCGGTGTGGGCTCGACATTAGTATTGTTCTCTTTAGTTTGGGTGGCGAAGAGATAAACATGGCAGTTGAAAAATAGGTCCCCAAGAACATGCTTATCGGCTGGTACGTCAGGTTTGTTATCCACGACCAAGTATCCAAACGGTTTTTCGGTCTCTTTGTAATAAGCATTCATAAAGTGGACTCTGTTCATATCAAACATGCGTTCTCCAACGATACCAATTTGTTTCCTATCACTAGGACTTCGGAAGAGAGCGAGATATTGGGCATTTCGGCTAATATCTGTATTAAATTTTCCCTTGAGAAACATGTTCTGGAGCAAAAGGATAACACTCGCGTTTCTATAACGACCCTGGGTAAATAATCGAGATACCACAGGACAGTAGTAGTGTATGTGGTTTTCGACCCTTATTTTTGGGGCGGCGCGGGGCGGCGGGGGGCGGCGTGGGGCGGCGCATCATCATTAGCATACGTCATAATTACATGCAATGACGTCACGCGGGTAGGATCAGGCAAGTAATGACGTCACGCGGGCGAGCTTAAACACGATCGGGCGAAACTTGCTGACTACGCATTTTCTAGCGTCCTTTCACGTGTATGATACAATAGTTAGGGCTATACACAAGAGAATATGTTGTTGTCTGGAGTTTTATAAGTACAGCTCTAGCATTTTGCTGTTATTGTCAAGTGATTCCTTTAATTTAGCTCCTAGAGGAGTAAAAAATCTGATACTATATGAAATAGCATTAGTGTTATGTATCTAAAACTTATATATTCGGGGTATACAGCTATATGTTTTGTTGTTAAGTAATATATAAATGTTATCAAGCGTCAAAACGCTGAGAAATAGCATGCGGTAAGAGTTATTATGTATCTACAATTAAACTAATATTTAAATCCCGGTCTGCCATATGAGGTCTATATACGAGAGAATATGTTGCTGTTTAGAGTTATATAAACACATGGAAATTAGAGGTTATGATAAATAATTGTCAAGCGATTTCTATATTTTATTGCTAGTTTTTTAAAGTACTAAAACTCGGATAAGGTTAATAAATTTAAGCTATATTGAAGCACACCGGTTGCTATGTGTTGTTAGGGTGACACTAATTAAAGGATTAACTTTTATCAGAGATTTGCATTTTTCTACTGTGTGGATAAATACGGGTAGATTAGGATATTCATTGCGCGGGCGTCGCGGGTTATCCGTGCGGGAAGAGAGAAAGCGATTTAGACAAGACAGGAGCGCTTTGCAGCCAAAAGTTGAAAGACTTTGTGTGGAATCCTGTAATGGTTGTCATTTAGTACGGTCTACTTCTAAGAGCGTAACGTCTAGGTGTTTTTGTTATTTTTAAAGAGTTCTCATATTCTTGTCTATCTTCTGGGGATAACCTTGCAACATCTTCATTCTTCATTGGAATATATTTCGGCCTCTCGCGAAGTAATCTTTGTTCGTAACCTTCTCTTTGTTCAGGAGTCATCATTGCCAAATCTTGGGGCCTCCAATCTGTAGAGTCTACCCAATTATGGAAAAAGTTGTGCTAGAGTTTTGGCCGCTCTTCTTCTGTTGGTGGTGGTGTAAGGAAATTAGGTTTAGGTGTAGCAGGCACTGGTGGTGCTATCTCGACAGATTCATTGGGTTGTGGCATCTCTGCAGGCACGAATGGAGTTGTCTGAACAGGAGCTTGAGTCGGAACATCCATCTTACTTTTGAATGTCAAACACCGATTTAGTTGATCAGAGTATAATTTGCTTTTTTCCACTGCGCTAAGCTGTGGTGCATCCATGATTTCTTTCATTCTCTGTTCGGCATCATACATTGCGTTTGCAAGTGGTGGTTGACGATACGACTGTTTGTGTAAAAACTTTGCAATCTCGCCGGGAAGTACGTTTGTCTTGAGTCGATCTTGGTCACTCGTTGTCGGCTTTAAATCCAACATCAAATATCCGTGAGGCTCGCTCGTAGCATCTTCATAACTCCTCATAAACTCCTGTACTTTGCCGGGATTTATTTGCCTTGCAACTATAGAAATTTGTTGTTTATCTCTTGGTGACTTGAACAATACGATATAATGCGCGTTTAGACTAATATTTCTCATTTCTTTGCCCTGATGAAATATATTTTGGACAATATAGATGACAGACAAATTTCGATGATGACTTCCTTTCGTAAAAAGATCGGAAATACGTTTATCTTTGCCAGATTGAGCCATAAGATCATCCAATACGATCAAATTCCGTTGCGATACGTCCAAGTAATCCGCATTGTCGATATCGTCGGGGATGCCTTCATTAAACTCGATTCCAGGCATTATCCTCATCATATCAAAATAGGACGGTTGCCATTGACCATAACACCAAATGATACGTTGAGGAGTAGGACTTATAGTCGTTTGAGCATTCTCCAAGAGAGATTTCACCCATACGGTTTTGCCGCTTTGGGTACATCCTGCAACGATGCATGTAAAGGGATGCTGCATGACTGTAACCCCATTCACCGTGAGAGTTTGCTGCCCAAGATTACGAGATCCATATGCATGGACAACCTTCTTGTGGCGAAGGAGATTACTCACATTTGCAAACGTTTTACCGCAGATGTCGCATTCATAAGACATGTTTACTTCTCAAGAGTCAGTGTAAAATGATTTAAAGCAAGAGTGAAGAGGTGTATTTATCCCGTTGGTTATTGTCGCGTCTATGAAGACTATTGTAAAGACTATGAAAGACTATAGTCCTGACTATTGATGAAAACACTAGTGACTTTCATCAAGTTTCACCGGGTTATCCAAATGGCATCTTGTGATCAAATAGGTGATTATCATTGGCTGAATTACTCATGAATTATTAATGAATTTGAGAAAGACTATAGTCCTGACTATGAAAGACTATAGTCCTGACTATGAAAGACTATGAAAGACTATAGTCCTGACTATGAAAGACTAATATATGAACAACGAGAGTGAGTGTTTCACCGGGATATCCAAACACGAGAAAACAATGTATGAGAACACGAGCGCGAAGCGCGAGTGTTTTCATACATTGTTTTCGAGTGTTTGGATATCCCGGTGAGACACGAGCTCGAGTTGTTTATATGGCTTCTCAAATGAATCGAGACGCAACAGAATGTTTTCGTTTGCTGATTTGAATAGAATTCTTAACCAAGCATAAAGTAATTAGGAATTCTATTCAAGTAATTTTGCATGCGTAATTAAGATATTTGATGAAAACACTAGTGACTTTCATCAAGTTTCACCGGGTTATCCAAATGGCATCTTGTGATCAAATAGGTGATTATCATTGGCTGAATTACTCATGAACTATTCCTGACTATGAGAAAGACTATAGTCCTGACTATGAAAGACTATAGTCCTAAGTATGAAAGACTATAGTCCTAACTATGAAAGACTATAGTCCTAACTATGAAAGACTATAGTCCTGACTATAGAAAGACTATAGTCCTGACTATGAAAGACTATAGTCCTAACTATGAAAGACTATAGTCCTAACTATGAAAGACTATAGTCCTAACTATGAAAGACTATAGTCCTGACTATAAAAGACTATAGTCCTAACTATGAAAGACTATAGTCCTGACTATGAAAGACTAGTCCTGACTATGAAAGACTATAGTCATGACTACGAAGACTATAGTAAAGACTATGAAAGACTATAGTCCTGACTATGAAAGACTATAGTCCTAACTATGAAAGACTATAGTCCTGACTATGAAAGACTATAGTCCTGACTATGAAAGACTATAGTCCTAACTATGAAAGACTATAGCCCTGACTATATAAAAGACTATAGTCCTGACGTATGAAAGACTATAGTCCCGACTATGAAAGGCTATAGTCCCGACTATGAAAGACTATAGTCCTAACTATGAAAGACTATAGTCCTAACTATGAAAGACTATAGTCCTAACTATGAAAGACTATAGTCCTAACTATGAAAGACTATAGTCCTGACTATGAAAGACTATAGTCCTGACTATGAAAGACTATAGTCCTAACTATGAAAGACTATAGTCCTAACTATGAAAGACTATAGTCCTGACTATGAAAGACTATAGTCCTAACTATGAAAGACTATAGTCCTAACTATGAAAGACTATAGTCCTAACTATGAAAGACTATGGTCCTGACTATAAAAGACTATAGTCCTAACTATGAAAGACTATAGTCCTGACTATGAAAGACTATAGTCCTGACTATGAAAGACTATAGTCCTAACTATGAAAGACTATAGTCCCGACTATGAAAGACTATAGTCCTAACTATGAAAGACTATAGTCCTGACTATGAAAGACTATAGTCCTGACTATGAAAGACTATAGTCCTAACTATGAAAGACTATAGTCCTAACTATGAAAGACTATACTCCTGACTATGAAAGACTATAGTCCTAACTATGAAAGACTATAGTCATGACTATGAAAGACTATAGTCCTAACTATGAAAGACTATAGTCCTGACTATGAAAGACTATAGTCCTGACTATGAAAGACTATAGTCCTGACTATGAAAGACTATAGTCCTGACTATGAAAGATTATAGTTCTAACTATGAAAGACTATAGTCCTGACTATGAAAGACTATAGTCCTTACTATGAAAGACTATAGTACTCACTATGAAAGACTATAGTCCTGACTATGAAAGACTATAGTCCTGACTATGAAAGACTATAGTCCTGACTATGAAAGACTATAGTCCTGACTATGAAAGACCATAGTCCTGACTATGAAAGACTATAGTCCTGACTATGAAAGACTATAGTCCTGACTATGAAAGGCTATAGTTCTAACTATGAAAGACTATAGTCCTGACTATGAAAGACTATAGTCCTGACTATGAAAGACTATAGTCTGACTATGAAAGACTATAGTCCTGACTATGAAAGACTATAGTCCTGACTATGAATGACTATAGTCCTGACTATGAAAGACTATAGTCTGACTATGAAAGACTATAGTCCTGACTATGAGAGACTATAGTACTAACTATGAAAGACTATAGTCCTGACTATGAAAGACTATAGTCCTGACTATGAAAGACTATAGTACTAACTATGAAAGACTATAGTCCTGACTATGAAAGACTATAGTCCTGACTATGAAAGACTATAGTCCTGACTATGAAAGACTATAGTTCTAACTATGAAAGACTATCGTCCTGACTATGAAAGACTATAGTCCTGACTATGAAAGACTATAGTCCTGACTATGAAAGACTATAGTCCTGACTATGAAAGACTATAGTCCTGACTATGAAAGACTATAGTCCTGACTATGAAAGACTATAGTCCTGACTATGAAAGACTATAGTCCTGACTATGAAAGACTATAGTCCTGACTATGAAAGACTATAGTCCTGACTATGAAAGACTATAGTCCTGACTATGAAAGACTATAGTCCTGACTATGAAAGACTATAGTCCTGACTATGAAAGACTATACTCCTGACTATGAAAGACTATAGTCCTGACTATGAAAGACTATAGTACTAACTATGAAAGACTATAGTCCTGACTATGAAAGACTATAGTCCTGACTATGAAAGACTATAGTCCTGACTATGAAAGACTATAGTCCTGACTATGAAAGACTATAGTCCTAACTATGAAAGACTATAGTCCTGACTATGAAAGACTATAGTCCTGACTATGAAAGACTATAGTCCTAACTATGAAAGACTATAGTCCTAACTATGAAAGACTATAGTCCTGACTATGAAAGACTATAGTCCTGACTATGAAAGACTATAGTCCTGACTATGAAAGGCTATAGTACTAACTATGGAAGACTATAGTCCTGACTATGAAAGACTATAGTCCTGACTATGAAA
>CACRXK020004397.1:0-31899 GCA_902702795.2 Paramuricea clavata | reverse complement strand
ATCGTGGACATTTGGCCGGCCGCAAGTCAAACTCATAGAAAGAAAACAAACTACAAAGCCTCTGCGGATGAGAGTGCTCAGAAACTGCATACCTTGGTCCTCGGCCAACGAATTAAATTACGTATCATGCATCAAATACAATGGTCTAATTACGCATTCATTTTACTCTGCCAAAGCAAGACAAACTTTTGCTGATTTCTCATCCAAATGTCATACAAATTGAATCAAAATTTAATCAAGTTGTCCTTTGGGCAATGTTCATTAGCCCTACAAATTTTCGCATTAATACGTTTGATATTTTTTAAGTTATCGCATACCGAAAGACAGACAGACCTGCACACGCACACGTACACGAATGAAATTATGAAAACGTAAGATGATAAAGTGCTTTTTTTATTGTCTAATTGTATTTGAAGACAAAAATATAGAAGTAAGAGATATATCATTTAGCTTGTATCAACAATCAACATTAAGTTGATCACCATACGAGTGTTACCCACTATATACTGCAGCTGTCTAAAACCTGGTTTCCATATTGTCGTAACGATCGTAAAGATTGATTTCTCAACAGCTGAAATACCAGCAACAGTTTAACACTGATAATAGGCAGAGTGATTATAAATAGCGAATACTTATGACCTATATGTGGCTTACAGGTAAAACTATTATAATCTGGCCGTTGAGAAAGATCGTGACTCAATCTTTGCGACAGTTTCAGGCACCAGCAATATATCACGCGATGATAGAAAAGATCTTATCGTCATATTTGGGCGTAGCCTGACGTCAATATACGATCACGGTGGTGAGGGAGTTTCGAGACGTATAATTAAATTTCGATCATTTCAATTTCTATAGGATACGGCCAATTACATCCAAAGATAAATATTTGCATGGGAGTTAGGTGCACGAAAAATCACTCGTATGTTAATGGCTATGTACAGCGAATAGAGAGTTAAGCTGATTACGCCAACGTATAGCTATGGATGACGCGGTTATTGAGAGAATGAATAGAACAGATATAATCAGCATGGGGGAGTTTTAGGCTTCAGGTTCTGTTAGCACAGCTTACGGCTGTAGGTTCTGCTTATATAGAGGTAAAATACATATTTCACATCTATTAACATACAACACTATGTTATTTCAAGCTATATAATTACAAGTAGTTTTCCAAACAAACTTAGGAAGCATCTCTAAACTGTATTGGTCCAGTGCGGTCTTCATAAAGGCAATCGCCATTTGAGCGATGTTATTTAATGTTATGATGGCAAGGACAACCAAAGATGCCGGTTTTGTGGTTTAGATACAGTAATGGGAAACATATTAGTGGTAAAATAGCTTGAAGGAATACGTCCTATTTCACCGCCATGTTTAATCTATCAACTAGTTCAACACATTCACGAACTATTTCAATATTTGAGCGATTAGAAAAACATCGTTCAAAAGGTGACCTTTTGAAATTGTATTTAATTCATTACGGTGGACAACAAGGAAGCGTGCATGGAGATTTCTATAGAGTTTGTTTCGCCGTTGCATTCACGTTGGCGTTCTTTCTAATCTAAGGACGCCTTAGGTCGCCGTTTTCTAAAGTGAAAAGAACGGTGACGCCCCTAGTTTCTAAAGATTGAAACATAATTGCTACTAACATTAAAAATGTAGGCGTATAGACGTAAACAATATCTTTCTCCAAAACACGCGTTGCTTACGAAAAAAGGCATTTCATGTGAAGTAGGCAGTAATAATTCTCAAAAATATATTGTGCAAATCTATATAGATGACAGTTATGTATCTCCGAAAAGTTGTTTTTCATCAGGCGGCACATAAAAATTAGCTCAATCAATATTAGCCTTTATTATATAAACATAAGTGTTATATAGAGTTTATGGCCACTGAGAAAAATTGTATTTAAACACACGTAAAAATACGATATTTTTACGTGTGAAAATATCATTTGTTGTAAAACGCATTGCCACGGACGTTTTATTGCTTTTCACTGAATTTTGTTTATATAATAAACAGAAAAATACATGGGTGCTTGGAAATACCAGATTTATTTCTCGTGTTGAACATGATATCTCACTCGTTCGCTGCGCTCATTCGTGAGATATCATGTTCAACACTCGAAATAAATCTGGTATTTCCGCGCACCCATGTATTATTCTCTATTTCTCACGCTCAATTAATTGATCGATCATTTGAAGGGTATAATGCCTCTGCCAAGTCTGATATTTCGCACCGCGAAACGCGACTTTTCATAGTTATATCTAGTTGTGTGTATAATGGTAAATTTACAATGTTTGTGATGTTACTCTGAGTGTGTATCCACACCGGACAAGCTTGAAAAATGTGCCTGGCCACGGTGGGAATCGAACCTACGACCTTTGGAATACTAGCTCAGAGTAACATCACAAACATCATATTCACCTGAGTACACAACACCAACACAGAAAAAATTTATGGTAAATTTACAGTTGCAAAGTCGAGGGGCGACAGTACACCAAAAATGGCGAATATAAGCCTTGGTGAGAAAGGCTCTAATTGTATGTACTGCCCATATTAAAAACACAGTTGTTGTTACGTGGTTGCAAAGTTGTGTTGCTCCAACATGTTACATAGTTGGTGCTATCATAAGTATAGGGTTTCTTACAAGCTAGGGTTTCTTGGCAGATCCAACGAGCGGCAAACGGCTTGTTTGAAGATCCCCATATTAATAATCTTTTCCCAGGAGACAACCTCGTTACCTCACCCTTACATAAATAGATGCTTCAATCTATACTTGAGCTGCACGTTGTCATAGCAAGCTAGCTTTATGTTGGCGGTAACTATGTAACTTAATTTTTAGTACACGGAATACAAATCGACAAGACAGTCGCCCACACGCTATAACAGGATGTTTGTGAAGCCAAGCCGACTAAACTTAATGGTTATGAATATGTAAAAGCATACATTTTACAGATAACAGATCCATTTCTTCAGACAGTCATTTAACAAATTCCACATTTTTACACAGAATGACGAAAAAGATTTTATACGATCATAATTCAGATTAAGGCATATGATCATCTTGATCAAATATATATATATATATACAATGCATGCATGAAAGGATGCTATTCTACCGTTTTGCGGGGATCTGCCATTTTGCGGGAATGGAAACAAATTATAATATAACATAAAGAGATCGTTAATTATAGGTGACCTCAAGGCGACGTTTCACATTTCTTTCAAACTGAAGGATAATAAAAACAGTCTTGCATTTCTATATATTCTTTTACGGTCACTGCTTTCACTTCCTAAACATTCAGTTTAGGCCACGAATCCCACGTAATAACTTAATAACTTTATAAAACAAGAACCAAATAATTATTTAAAATTAAACATTCAAAAAACACCTTTGTAAAAATGGAAGAAAGATGGTACGGTTGTTAGACACGAAACAAACCCGACACGAAATGTTTTCCAAACCGGACGACGTATAGTTTTATGTAAAACACATGCATTGAAGGCCTGTATTTTACCTTGGGCTTTTACGTTTTTCATATCATGAAAGATATGATATGCACATATGAGTTTTCGTTGTTAGTCTTCCATGCAGCATGTTCAGTCAGTACTGAATTCTTTTATTTCAACTGTTTATCTTTAAAAGACAATGCCAACAAAAAAAATATTGGCTCATTTGAAAGAACGTTTAAAATTATCTGTAAAAGCTTGTTACAGATTGTCCATATCTAATTCAAAGGTTCCAACCCTCCCGATTTGATCGGGAGGCTCCCGATTTCTTGGCAAATCTCCCGATCTCCCGATTTGTATTTAAACCTCCCGACTTTACGAATGAAAAGAAAAAATGTTACTTTTTCTAAAAGAATCCTTGTAAAAGCCGTTCGCGTACGGTAAAAACGGTTGTCGGATCGACAAAAAAGCGGTATTTCGCCAAGAGGGGTGTTTTGTACGACAAAGTTTCGTAATATTTCGCATGAAAGGCGGAAATTTACAGTTGTTGTATTCACGAGTCTCGGAATCAACAAATGGCGCTTCTGAAAGAAAGTTTAAATTTTCTAAATTTTCTACCCAGTCACACTGTAGAGGTCAACGTTTTCTTGCCTTTACCAGACCTCCCGATTTTTGGAGATGTCAAGTTGGAACGTCTGCAGTAGTAATTGCTTGATTCTTGAGATATTTTGACTGAAAGCAATGAGCTGTCCGCCATTTTGGATTATCGAGGATATGCATATTACGTCACAAGTGGCATGGGTCACGCAAATTTTTTTTATCTTGACAGCCGAGATATAAACCCGAAACTCGTTTTTGGTTGCTTTTTGTACTTTAACACCTTGTATAAACACCTTGCGGTGATTTGTAATTTTACCACCACATATAACTAGTAATTGTTTTCTAATTCGCTAACCACTCGTACAGTAGAAATATGACCGTAGCACAAACATGCACATTAGCATGGCAAACTCACATACATGCATGATAATAACCAAAACTAACAGGATCGTTAAAACTGTTACAGCGTTGCAAGTATCCTTAATGATTCACTAATCTCCCTGTGTGAGGTGTACATCGGCATGTATTTGCATGTACACCTCAGTGCTTCTCTGTTCAAGCTAAGGATTTTAATTACTTTTTAACTATCAAAAGTCAAAAAGTATTAGTGACGATCATGATGAAAATCATGAAATCATAAAGAAACTAAACAGATCAGCTAGGCAACAATGTTTTGTATGTATACTCAGCTTGTCAGGTGTGGATACACACTCAGAGTAACACCACAAAAACATCATATTAACCTGAGTACATAACACCAACACACACAAAATGTATGTATCTGCATGAAATTTAGTATCTGAGAAATTTAGTATCTGAGATTTAGTATCTGAGAAATTTAGTATCACATCATGTATATCTGAGATTCCATTTTTCGTCTGGCGTATCAGTCAATCGCTATCTCACAGAAATTTTTCTGTACGTTATTGTTTTAAATATTAAATGTTAACATTAAATTGGAACAAAACTGGTTTTAAATTTGCCAATCATTTTTGGGGGGTTTATAAATAACACATCCACTGATGCACGTATAAAGTACAACAATACATGGAACGCGTTGGTATCTCTGTTATGTTTCTGACGCACCAAACACGCCCTCGCTTCCAGTGCATAAAAATAATTCGGACACCGCCTCGGCCTAATTGCTCATATATGTCACGAACAACTACCATGTCGTATTGTCTTCAATGATTCTTATTTTGGCAAACGCTCAATCCTTGCAATACTACAAGCATCCGCGACGGGATGTCGATGGCTCGCGTCAGAGCAAGCAAGCGCGTCTCGGGAACGTTGACAGGGTGGGTTGGGATTATAGCCTCTATAACTGACCCTTCAACCGTAGCTGTGTTCCGTGACCAGACATGAAGCATTAGATGGCATGCAGCCATAGCCCTCAGAAAACATTTGACTCGATCAGCTTAAACAGCGTTCTTTGTAATTCAGCTTAGCTCTCAGCTGCAAGCAAGGATGATTATAGGACACCCTCACTTACTCACTATCAATGACAATGTATATAAACGAATGTATCAACAATCAATGCATCAATAAATCAGTGAACATGCACCAATAATGTGTCGATTAATCAATGTATTCATGTTAGATCTGCATGTATCAGTATATATCAACGTGCCTATTTTAGGCAAAATTTTGTGTCCGGCTTAATGGATGGAAACTTATACATTTAATTTAGCCTATATGGCCATGGGCTACTGCTATACTGCATGCATAATGGTACTATGTTTAATTAACTAACTAAACTATACTGCATGCATCATGGTACTATGTTTAACTAACTAAACTAAGGCATTTTTACTAAGCATCCGTTCGGTTGGTCTTCTATTATCCATAAAATTAACAAAATGTGCATTTGTTAACATTGATTAATGACAAAAATTATTAAATATTTCTTATTCTTTGTAGATTGCACTGGCTGTGGCAATATATGCTACAAGAGAGATCCCAGATGATTTTGGAGACAACAAAGGTATTTTATGCGATTACAAAGTAGCGGTACTGCTATTCCATATAAGGCGATTTCTCAATCCATTGAAACGAATGGCGGCTTTTGCGATACGTTTGTGACTCATGAAATATACAAAGACCAAGAAATAAGCAAATTCCAATGCAATAAAAAATTATCAGTAACCCAACTTCAAAGGGGAGCCACTCGTTGAATTTGGGCATGGAGCCACCTTATAACATTTTTGACAATGGAATGTTACTATTTGGTAAACTATCACAGCTATCATATATGGATGAATGATCTGTGGTTTGACTGCATGCACGTGATACATTTTCGGCTTGCTGCTTTAGCTTAAAATTGTTCAATGCCAATGGACGTTTATTCGCCTAGATTTTAGCCATCACCGGAAAGACAACCGCTTCAGCTTAATGTCGTGAATTTTGGCAGAACATTTTTCTTTATGCGGCAATTTTACACCGATGTCGTTGCGGTTTCCCAAACGGAATTAAAAACATGATAGATGCATGCAACGCGCTAGCACAGCAACGTCAAAACATGACAACATACATGCATGCATGAACTTGGCAAGGACGTCAAAACGCCATTGTGATAGGCACTTGTGGGAGTTCCGACAGAGCAGGAACCGAAAACCGAAGGGGGGCAAATTTAGCAGACTTCTCGTACGAAGTTTGGGAAAACAATTGATCAGATTTATTAATACCAATCTGACGTCTTCGTAACTACACAGGTGATGTGGTAACTCAGAAAAGGAACCACGTATGGAAATTTTCAAATTGAAATCCAATATTGGATTAAAATTGTTCCTCTTCTTGAAATATCATGATGTTAAGTTTTTCCAGTTTCCAATTCAAACTGCATATTGAAATTAGAATTAAATATTATACTTATACAGCATATATAAAAACTATACAAAACAAGGTTGAGATTATACTTCATTGTTAACAGTGATACAGAATGATAAATATTAAATGCATGCATGATGCATGCACTGTTAATTTCCGGGAGTCAAATTGATTCCAATTCTGGTGTAAAACGGTAAAGAATGATTCCATTTTTGGAGCCAGATTTTGTTCCAATATCTTTATTTCCCCCCAAAAAATTATTTTAACATCCTGCAATTAACAGTGTGGAAGCGATAGTATAGATAACTATATACCATAACTTATTTCTTACAGAATGGGAATTTTGGAGAAATATAGACTTTGCTGTGTGTGTGGTGTCTCTTGCCTTTGCAAGTGTCTTGTTATATGGATCAATCACGGTTAGTTTAATCACATTGCCTTTTCAAAATCCTTTCCATAAAATATTTAGTCTGTCGTTATGATGTGAGAGATTTAGTGAATAACTATATATCAATATCTATGATCAATCCCAAATACTTAATTTTTTTTAATAACCTTTTAACTGATACGATTAACCTATTCCAAATGTCCTTTTTTAGGAATTCAGAATGTTTATTCTTGCCTGGATGATATGGAATGTGATATTGATAGTATTTTGGATTGTTTTTCTGGCCCGGAAATACAACGAGGTAGGGATGACCTAAAATAGCCACGCAACACACACGAGCAATATTGCAATGAGTAATGACCTACACTTAACTAAATACCACCCAATGAAATATTGATATTATGAAATGTGTGCTCCTGTTAACACTAAACCAGTGAAAAATTATTCTCACTATGCATGGTTGCACAAAAAGAACATTTGTGACTCCTCCCAGACAATTTTAGTATAAGATTTCGCGTGGTTGCATGGAGTGTCATGCAATGACACCAGTGAGAATCAGTAAGCCAAGGGCATATTTCTAACTCAAATAAAATTTCTAGTCGTTTTTCGTGACCGGGTACCCCATTCCATACATTTCTTTGATTTCAATATTTCTATTACAAACAATAAGGTCTTCAGTTATTTTTGTCATATCAAACGATTTTTATATATACTCGACCAATATCAAGCTGTAAATAGTCCATTATATAAACTCAAATGGTTTATTCATTGTAACTGTAGTCTTAAGTACCATTAACATTGTAAGTACCTGGTTACTTTACGTTAATGTCTAATAATGATTATAAATTAGAGAGTAAATCCGCACGAAAGGTATAATCATTTCAATTACAATTAACAATATTTTTTCCAGTATTTAAAGTATACATGGTGTTATTCAGTTGAAAACGCATTAAGTTTTAATGGTTGAATTGATTGAGGATCTTCATATACGCCCACTGTGCATGCAGCGTGCATGTATTTTGAAGTGTCTGTTCACGTGCTCATGTAGATATTCGTGAAGAGTTATTTTAATAAATTGATTAAGGATCTTCATATACGCCCACTGTGCATGCACTGTGCATGCATTCTGAAGTGTCTGTTCACGTGTTCAAGTATAGATATTCGTGAAGAGTTATTTTAATAAATTGATTAAGGATCTTCATACGCCCACTGTGCATGCACTGTGCATGCATTCTGAAGTGTCTGTTCACGTGTTCAAGTATAGATATTCGTGAAGAGTTATTTTAATAAATTGATTAAGGATCTTCATACGCCCACTGTGCATGCATTCTGAAGTGTCTGTTCACGTGTTCAAGTATAGATATTCGTGAAGAGTTATTTTACCTAAGTGTCAAAACACTCAGACACACTCATGGTTGATAGGAAAGCGCTCAAGTTGAATGAGAAACAAAGCATGCAGCAGCTTTAATGATTGTGGCCGACATAAAATCTCTGCAAAGCTTAACGAGATTTTGTTTCTTGGCAAAACACTTAGAGTTAGCATAACAATAGTGCCATCTATGACTGTATCATGATACAGTGATCGCGATGTTCCATTGTTTTTTCATTGTTTTGAAAATCCCACTGTTCTCGATGCCATCCAGCCACTCATTAATTGTTTTGACATATTTGTGAAGTTAGGCATAGCAATATTGATATGGTACATCATAGAAGACTTCATTTAAGATGTTAAGAGGATGACACTGCACAAAAGCCATAGTAGCAAAATAGCTGATAAACACAGAACCATGCACATATATATTTGTACATGCAATCAAGGTATGATGGTTGCATGAATAAATTATTGCAAATTAGTAATGTTTTAATCATTTACTCCATTTAGCTTGAGAAATGGGAGAGGACTTTCAGATTTGTTGCAATCTTCTTAATGGTAAGTTTCATGCAATATTTCATTTCAGTCATTTTCAATACGAGAAGATTATATAACATCGGATGATAAATCAAGAACCCCCAAATTTTCCACTCGACCAAAGAAAGGGCTTTTAGTTCAGGTAGATTTTATCCCATCACGAATCAGTCAAAGACCCTTTGAATAAGATGCATCTAGAATAAGCGGATATATCCCTAGACCCCCACTTTCAATGGAACATTATACGGCGCTAATGACTACCTTATGTGTACATAATGGTAAATTACGTCTAAGTGTAACAGCCACTTGAGATGGAACTGTTTTGCCGCCAAAATCGTAAATCAGCATACCAAACATATCAAACCAAGTAATTACGTTAAGCACCCCCATTTTGTTTTCGAAACTTTGTTATACATGAAAAACAGTTAGGTCCAGAGGAAAATTGAAGAGGAAAATCTAGTCCCAACAAAAATACAAATGTTTCGGCAAGTGTCTTGAGGGAAGAATTTTTTACACTTTTGCTATGATCACAAAATTAATAAGTTCCCCGGTATTCAAACGAAAGTTGAAATACAGCAAAATGGATTAAAGATTCTTAGTAACCAACGGTTACTAAAATATTTGTAGGTTATCGAATCACCGTTATAAAGACCCTTAATTAAATTACTGAGTCGGTGTACTCACATCTCTCTAGATAAATGTATATGTAATTATCTGCACGCATGTATAATAAAAACTTAAGTCTAAAAACAAGGAACAATTTGTGGTTATACCATGCATGTATTTAATTTAATTCTGAGATATCTGATGTTCATTCTAGCTTTCTCTGAAGACGGCCCGAGTGCACGGGCCAAAAGCTCAGAATTAAATTAAATGCATGGTGTAACGACAAATTGTTCCTTATTTTTACTGTGGACGCCTGCATGCAAAGCTTTAAAGAAAACATTTGTTAACTTAAGTCTAATTAATATTCAATATTTCCTCACAGGCATTTGCAGAGATTCCAGTTTTCAGCTATTTCCGATATCTACGAGTAAAACACAGCGATCCTGAATCCAATTTCTCCTGGGTAGAGACTCGATCAGATAAGGTGAGGATGAAGGAAAATAAATATAATTATGTATCACTGACAAATTAACAGAGAGAGACTGGACCGTGCAGAAAGACGAGTCTTAAAACGTCCTGCAACGATTGTCTTAAAGCAAATTATTCCTACCAAAGAAAAGAATAATAACCTATATACTGTATAATGGAATGATTTAGAAAGCTTTCTTGCGCAAGTTGCCAGTCAAACCTAATTAAGCAGTATTACATAAACAACCCATGCAAGGCCAATTACAAGTGCTACAAAGTTTGCTTGGGTATAACTAGCACTAAACCAGGGGCGTACCGAGTGTGTGTGTGTGTGTGTGGGGGGGGGGGGCGACCCCCTCACTTTTTAGAAAACTCGTGGTAAGACAGAGATTATGTAGGGAAAACCATGACTTGTCGGTAAATTGTTTGGAAATGATCAGTAAAACTGAGTCGGTTGGTAAAGCAAAGAGGATGTAGAGGAACAACTCAGGTTTTCGACTCAGGAGTTTGGATTAAGAAAGCCATTGATGTTCATGATCAAAATGTAGAATTTATATTTGCGTGACATCCAACCGTGGGGTATTGCAGGCTTTGTTTTTTTTTTAACATTTTATCTTTAATTCTTAAGGTGTACAAGAATCTTAGCGAGCGACCATCATTTTCTTCAATCGACGCAATGTTTGGAAAAACGCCCGGTGTGAAGAATCCAGGATTCCAATCGGACTCAACTAGGAACTCCACAATCTCCTTAGCATCTGAAGAAATAGAGGAAAGTATGAAAACAGAAGGAGGCAAAGTGGATAAGGTGGACGGAAAAGAGATCATGGAAATAGAAAATGAAAAAGTGGAAGAAAAGGAAGGAGGAAGGGAGGGAGAACAGAAAGAATCCGATGTACAATCTCAATCAAGTTTTGAAATTTCTGTGACGGTTCACACAACAAAGCCAGATGAAAATATGGCCACAGAGGTAGAGGCAAATGAATCTAGTTCCGAAATAGAGAATTCTGAAAAGGTTGAAAATGATGCATCTACGCCAGAATTACCTCCACCAATAACCAAAGTTGCTGTGGACATCGCCAAAGATGAGAAAGAAAACGAGATGGGGTCAGCAGCAATAGACTCTAGTGTAGTGGTAGAGATGGAAGGAGTTGGGAAGTCTTCGCATTTGGAGTCTGGTGTAGCGGTAGAAATTGATGTGACAGATACAGTGTCTGTTAAAGATGTCAATCAAACATCTTTCTAAGTATGGAGTTGCATGGTTGGTAAATGTATGCGTAGTTCGAGCAGAGCTGCTGGTCAGACTGCCAGCTAGCAGTACATGGTTAGGTTCAGTAACCATTGAACGATAGTAGATGGTGGTCAATTTTAAAGACCTCATACTTATAGGAGCAAAAATGTAATTTAAAAATATCTATAATCAATGATAATATTTCTGTCCTATGAATTTCACTGGATCATTCCAGAAAACATCCATACCTCACTCACAGAGGAAATTACAGTAATTAACCCTGCTACCCCCTTCAGACATCCCTATATACACTATTATCAGAAACAAATCCCCCCCCTTTCTGGACAGCAGAAATCTCTTCTGAGTGTGGATCTTTCCTGGAACAACCCATTGTATTACTGTCGTTCCAATTGAAGTGTTGCTCAAATATTGATTCAATACATTACCTCGGGCTGACCAATTCATTTGATCAAGTTCCTCGAGATATTCATACACTTCCTGTGAAAGAGCCAATTCCAAGTATTTAATCATTTCTGGTCATACTTCCTTTCTATTTATGATTGGTTAGTTGCACAAATATAACAAAGGTGATTGGTGCATTCAAACTATTCAACAGGAAGTTTACAATTATACTAGGAAGTGTATGAATATCTCGAGGAACTTGATGAAATGAATTGGTCAGCCCAAGGTAATCTATTGAATCAATATTTGAGCAACACTTCAATTGGAATGACAGTAATGAAAGGGAATGAACAATTATTATATTTTTTCACTCTTTCAACTGTTGGTTGACCACCATCAGTTACATGGCAATATAATAGTCTGTATAGCTTGTGCATAATTTAAATATCTATAGTAGTGTTCATTTATAATATGACAATTTGCCTACTTTTATATAATATAATATTATATAATAATTTAATTTTAAATTCTCTTTTAACAGTTTGACAAATAAATTTTATAGTCTTCATTAGGAAGAATTTATGTTAGTATGCTAAATAGAATGCGGCAGGTCCACAGTTAGTTGCTATTAAGCTGTCTATTATATGTACATATAAATTTGTATAATTATTTAATTAAATTCAAATATAAAGTATGTTTGTATGTGGTCACTGGATGGGTGGGGAGGGTAGGATGTGGTTATAAATTCTGAAGATAAGTCAGAGTGTGTGTGCTGATGGAGTGTGCACCCAGCACCCCACCCCCCAAAAAACATCCAGAATCCTGTATCATTCTCAAATTTGCAGCTGGAGCTACGTTTCCAATCACTGCCCAGGAGTAAGGATTCTGATGACAAGTAATGTAAACACCCACACTTTGCAACACCAGTCTGCATGCAAAAAATGATGCAAGAGCCACTGATTGTGAACATATATTCACATTCATGGTGGATATGCAAGACAACCATACATCAGTGATTCAAGTATTTGAGTGGCGTATGTATTCCGTTATAATTTTTTGTATAGGTACAGTCACACAGTGATACACATTCGAATTTCGACATAATTTGGTGAACAATTACACAAGTACAGAACACTGAGAACAGACATAAAAATATCTCGATTAAGCCCTTCAAAGAAATGTTAGATTCATGGTTCCTTATCCCTCATAAATACGGTTCATGCAACAATACGAAAAGATAGTCCTTATATAGTTTATATATATATACTAATTATCGACATAGTATATAAACTTACCAAACAAAAGTAACAAGTATTTCGAAGGCTTTCTACATGATCGCTTGTTGAATATTAAACAGCTCGTTCACGGTCAAATATCCTTATATCCTGAATTTTTGGCAAGCGAATTCGTTCCTTATACAGTCGAGAGGTAATCTACAGTCTTTACTCAACAGTCTTTGGAATTTTGAGGTAATTTCCAAGCTGTTTTTTTTCCACAGAAGACAGCAATTTCTTCGGAGACTTTTAAATCACACATGTTACAATTTCGGCCATTTAAACTTTTCCCGCCTAAAACCCAGGCTCTCAATTAGACATCACGGCTGCGCGACACGCGCGTGTGAAACACGAAGGGGTGCGTAGTTTATGCTAATTGTTGGAACAACAGTATGGCAATGACATTGAAAGTAACGTCAAACATATCGGGAAAAATCATTTACCCCGTTTTAAAATGCAGCAGTAAAGTGCGAAAATTCAATAGAATCCCTCATGTGCAACCCATCGAGGTACAACCATCTGTATTTCGCAGACAAAATTTCTCACGAAGAATCCGGCCTCATTCAATGACTGCCAACTTATCGAGAGATTTCACACCATTTCGTATTTAATTTAATTTGGCTTAAATTACACCAGACCACGTTTCTTATAGTCATTACAAATATTGTGCAACATGTATCATATATTCTATATGTTGAAATTTCTATAATACATTCTAAAATTGTCCAGTAATATTTAAATTAATTTAATTCATATTACAAAAATTCAACAGTGTTGTACGTCAAGCGGCTACTGTATGCAGCGCTGTAACTGGAGTGCCTAGGGCACAATGACGTCATCTATAATGGAGGTGCTCAATCAGTGTTATTTCTCACGTGACTCTTGGATCCGCTTGAACTTTGGACTTTGTCCATTATTTCGCTCTCACTGATCTCATCTTGGCTGTTGGCGAATATTGTCGCATGAGCGGGCTAAGATTTGAATTAAGGAAAGATTGTGTTTCTGTGGTACACTTCTGGTCAGTCACACATCACCTATCAATACCACCATCATTATCACTACCACCATCACCATCATAATCAACACCACCATGATTATCACTACCACAGTTATTACCATATGATCATATTGTCAACACCACGATCATCATCACCACCACCATTATCATCATCACCACCATTATCATCATCACTACAATTATCATAATCATCACCATCATCATTATCACTGACCACCACCATACTACCGCAATCATCACTATGATCATCACCATCATTATCACAATCAGCACCACCAATATCATAATCATCACACCATTATCATGATCATCAACACCATCATCAATCACAACCACCATTATTATCACAATCATCACCATGATCATCATCACCATGATCATCATCGCCATGATCATCATCACCATAGTCATCATCACCATGATCATCATCACCATGATCATCATCACCATGATCATCATCACCATGATCATTATCACCATGATCATCATCACCATGATCATCATCACCATGATCATCATCACCATGATTATCATCACCATGATTATCATCACCATAATCATCATCACAATGATCATCATCACCATGATCATCATCACCATGATCATTATCACCATGATTATCATCACCATAATCATCATCACCATGATCATCATCACCATGATCATCATCACCATGATCATCATCACCATGATCATCATCACCATGATCATCATCACCATGATTATCACCGCCACCATTATTACCACAATCATCACCTTGATCATCATCATCACGATCCTCATCATCATGAACATCACCACTATCATTATCACTATCCACCACCACCATTAGTATCACAATCATCACCATGATCGTCATCACCATTATCATAATCACCACCATCATCATCATAATCACCACCATCATCTACTATTAAGTATTGGCATTTGCAGGCTCGATCAATAATGATACGATAGCGGCTCCAAGGAGTGAAAAAAGAGTTTTACATCGGAGAAACTTTGAACAGACTTTCTGATGATGTAGGTGTATTTAAAAGAACACACAGTAGACAATGCGCTACACACATGTCGCATCATTCATGCCTCTGCAAAAACTGAATTCAAGGGTCTGCCTTCTGCATGGATTATTTAGGAACCTACACAAAACATACAAAACAAAGGATACATGAAATATCTGTTCCAAGTCAGCTTTGTGCGTGCTTGTCTTTGCCTTGACAAGCGGTTTAACATTATCTCCGACCCACTGAATGTAAACAAATTTTACTGTCGATATGTCGTCTACAACGTCTGTCTAGAAATTACAACAAGAAAAAGTTAGCGAGTCGCAGTTTTAGCTATGTATATCAGCGTCAGTGTAAACATTTGCGACTAATTTAACAATAATAATCCATCTCAATTCGCAGCTTCAATTGGACTGCCCTAAGTTGCCCTAAGTAGTAGTAAGTACTATGTATTAAAACACGACCAGGAGTTGACCAGGAGTGCCTTATCAGATCAGAGAGCGCAGCTCGAGTGTTTTATATCTGATAGAGCACGGACTGCAAGCGTTTTAAACGGCTTAAAAAAACGACCCATCTAAAGAGTTCATTGTCATTGGAGAAGTAATGTTAAAAATAAACGTTGTCCAAGCCGAAAAAATCAAAAGTAAAGTTTATGTAAATGAACACAATTTTTTTAATCACATATAAAACCGGCAGTGATTTCCAGCTTTGTCTTTTCCTTGTGAATTATCGAGTTTTTTAATTTAGTCCACTTCAGCACCTACCACTCTGCAAAGGGCATAACCCACAATATCGTTAGTTAATATCTCCGTTATTCCACCGACACCTTCAGATCCAGAACCGAGACAAATGAGTGGTAACTTTGGATTACCATCTTGATAACCTGCTACGAACCTAAGGATGGTCGAATTATTAATATATGGAAAAAATTTATTGACAACACAACTAACTGGTATAGTAACTTTTTAAGGAGAGAACGAGAGCGAACGCTGCCCTATACCCCTGAGAAAGCCGGCTTGCTACTGTAAATCGAGGGTGGCCTGGCGAATATCGAATCACCTTTAATTTCATCAACTCTCATGCAACTCTTGTAGCTAATAAATAGAAGACCCCAACCTTGACGGGGGCAAAAATGAAGAAAGAATCTTACCAATTTGTTTCAGTTGTGTCACTCCGAAGATCTGATGCCGCGTCATGTACAGAATCATCGAATTTCACTGAAGCTATAAGAAATTTCCCACACATAGTTCTTTAATATATATACACAAAATTTGTTTTTGTATACCTGCCACGTTTTAGGAAGAGTTACTTTTTTGGACTTTTGTAATTTTGTATTCTTTTGTATTTTAAACTTAACCCTAATTCTAACCCTAATCCTTTCCCTAATCCAAACCCTAATCCTAACCCTAAAAGTATAAAAATAGTAACTGTTCCTAAATCGTGACTCATATGTGTTTTGCAGTACACAAAGGCTCACCACACTTCATATTTATAATACTTCATTCATATTTATGGTATTGCGTACAAATAAATATTACATACCGCCACTTTTTCCTTGAAACCCAGTGAAACCACCTGTGACCCTTTTCTTATTATTGCCAGTCTCGCGTCCTGTAAATCCACGATCATACGCCTACAATATGGCAGAACATGTTTATTAACAAGTCCTGCACCATGTCTGTAGAAAGTTTGAATATAGCTACAATCATTTTCAAATGTCAGTGTTGCAACACCGATGCCCAGACTACCTATTATTTTGACAAACTTTAATTCACTCCCCCGCCTTTCAATATTGGATGCCAGTTACCATCTTACTTTGGTGTGTCAGGTTAGGTAAACAACAATGAATGGAGAGGAGGGAGATATAACCACAGCTGATCTAAAACCGCAAGTGTCCAGTATGCTTTCTATAAATTTTGCCCGCCAAGAAAATTTCTTGCACCAGATGCTGCCATTTTGGTAACTTTATAATGAACAAACTTTCCATTGTTTGGTAAAATTTCTCATGTTTCTCCAAATCAAAGGCTCTCACTAGACAAAATTAGCTTTACTAATCCTACCAAATGCTTCCAAACCTATGGCTATGCCAAATGTTACTTGGCGGGAGTTTCCTGGCATTCTCACTCGCCACAGATCTGTGGCCCTTAATTAAAATGCACTATGGGCAAGTTCCCAACAATAATTGTAGTCCACTATTCCAAATGACTTTTAAGTGGCTAGCTGTAACTCCAGAATTCCTAATTCTAAATATCAGTTTTTGAGTTTTGATGCAGACACATTTTGAATTCAGAGTTTAAGCTTCTACGGAGGTAGGGTCACTCAATGGCTCTCTAACTCCTGAAGTAATCACCAGACACTAGTACAGATACTATGGGTGATATTGACTGGAATAATAGCAAACTTAAGATCAGCTAAGTCTAGTACGCGGATGTGACAAAAGACAGTTACTTATGATTTTCTTTTGGATTTGTTACCAGTTCAAATTTGTTTTTCACCTGTATACTAATCTTTGTTGACAAAAATAATCCATATTTGTTACCTGTGTTGCTGACACTGCGAATTTAGGGTGTGCTTTTTGTCATGTCCGCATACTAGATTAACAACATCTTAAGCTCTGACTAATATGTTCGGGGTATAAATGACATAATTAAACAATTTCACATTCACCTTTCTTTCACTTGCTTGCTCTGCATCCAAGACTTTATTTTTTGTACCACTAAAACATCAAGGGGCAGAATTAATACTAGCGAGTAACTTTATGCATGACGTAGATTATTGGAGAGGTTCGGATTTGACTTCCACTACTGCTGCCTCTCACTGACTCATTCTAGTCACTGACATATGCATCTGATTGGTTGATCGAATAAATCAAACACATCTGATTGGTTAATGGTCCTTTAATGGCAGCGGTAGTCAAATCTAAAACGGCCTCTCTATTTTATAGCTGTTCCACCATATGGTTGTAATGGTCATAAAGACAGTGTTACAATCTTTCTCAACACCCAGATTATAATTAAATAATGTTTAATACACTGTAAACAATCATAATTATTCTCTATTTATAACCAGACTCTGCATATTTTCAGTTTTAAACCGTTGTATTTATGTTGTTGAGAAAGACTCAATTTGTGACTAAATCTTTACGACCATTTCGATCATATGGAAACTGAAGCTTGGGTATTAAACATTTATAGCAAAACATTCTGACAACTGTACCTGTTTTCATTAATTACATTCAGTAGTGCTTCATGGTCTAGATCTGAAACATTATCTGTCTCAACTGACACATGGTGGGGCTAAAATTAATAGATTAGATTAAAAAATTAAATGAAAATATTAACCCATTAAATTGCACTGTACCCTGATCTACCCTACATTATTATTTTACTCTGTCTAAGACCAGACAATTTTACTCATCAATGGGAGAGTGCTTGCACTCAATGTGATTAAATCTACCTATGTGTCTAGTTAACCCATTAAGTTACATTGTACCAGTGACACACCCTGCAATATTATTTTACTCTCTCTAACATCTGATGATTTTATATACGTCAGGGGAGATTGATTGCTGCAGCTCATTAAGTTGAATACCTATTCATACAATTAAAAGAGTCTCTGCTTTTGAAGAGTAAAATAATTAGGTAAAGACAGTACATGTAACTATGGTAATTCAGTAGACAACATTTACCTGAAAGCTTTTGTTGACACTGCCACGAACAATGCCATATCTACCTTTCATTGTGAAAGGAACTTGCTTGCCAATCCAGTGGATGTAGACAAACTTCACGGTACTACTTTGATCAATTTGTTCTTGAAACCTCACTATGAAAGTTATTAAAGGGTTGTTCTACTTCACTTGTAGATTGGGGATTGGATTTTGTAGCAGTGTTGTGACCTCCAGTGAAGAATTTTGTGGCCAGTTTCACCTTGACTGAGATGGGATTTGGATTCAGTTATTTGGGCTTAAAAAAATTAGGGGTGCACCGGAACTCAGTTCCAGCCAGTTAGTTCTGGCCGGAACCCCGATTGTTCAGAGTTCCGGTTCCGGCCGGAACTAATAAAAAAACCGTGGACAGAACTGGAACTTTGTCGTTTTCAGAGAGATAAATGAACATCAAGTTTATTTATTGAATAGCATAGGAAGAAATTTGAACTACACAAGAAAAATGTACACTATAATTAACACTTCATTATGACGTTTAACGATAGTCAATCTTTTTATTCTAACATTTGCATGCTCTCTCCTTGATGACTGAAAGTGTCCGACTGTCTGGCAGCAGACAAATAACATATGACCATTAATATCGCTTAATGAATCGGTTCCAGCCAGAAGTTCTGGGCGGAACTTTTTTCCAGTTCCGGCCGGAACTTAAAAAATTGGTTCTGGTGCACCCCTAAAAAAATCAGTACTTGGGTCTTTCTGACCATTTAAGCAAACTTATTTTTAAAAATCTTCTGACATGCTTAGAACATATACAGACATTCCCAGGTCAGTACATCTTTCCACAGTGATGATGCATACCTGCCACAATACGTTACCATTTTGATGGTCACTCGATGACCAGCACATATTCACTAATTACCCAATTAATACATAGAGCTCGACTCATTTCTTACTAGCAAATGTCCACAACCATCACAGATTTCGTGAAAATTTCCATCGTTCAGGTATTAAACATAATATGCATAGCAAAGTCTGGTCAATGCCAACTCCACTGGTGGTATCGGAGTATGATGGTACATACCAATGGAAAATCCCAACCCATTCCTACCAGATGCAGGCTGATCTAGTTACTACATCTACTTTTGCTACATGTCTAAATCATACAACTCCTACCTAGTCCATACATCACGCTATCATCCTCCAAAGACTCTTTGAGTTCCTCAGCTCCACCGTTTCCAAACCCACTCAATGTAACAAGATTGGGATTCTGATCTACATGTCGTGCTAAAACCCTAAGCATACAATTTGATATAATTTAACAAGGTTTGCACACATACTCTAAGTTCTCGGTGATAAAGCAGGCTTTTAGCCAGGAAGTCAAAACTGGTGTTACCAAAACATACTATGGGTGTGGCCATGTATAGGACAGCCACCTGACTAATTAATGCCTAGCCAAGCGAACTTATGATAAAGACAAGTGAACTTACTCTAATGATAAAGACAAGCAAACACAAGCTAATTAACATCTGGGCTCAAAATAACGGCCGGTCAAAGGACAATGACTGACCAAAAATGCCTCTTGACCAGCCACTTTTTTACCTCACCGACCGGTCATTTTGACTGGCCATATTTTTGTGCCTTCCAATGTGATTGCTGACATCTTGAATTAAAACATGAACCTATGATGTATCGAAGCAAGTTTCTAATAGTTTGTTTCACTGTTAGTGTAAGCATATCAATGGCCGGTCAAAAACAGATTTTGATCGGGGCTAAAAGTTGACCGGTCATCTTGACCGGAGACCCTATCTCCCGTTATTTTGAGCCCTGTAATATTCATTTGTAAAATTTCATTTGTGATTGATTGCTTTTTTAATGGATTGGAACAATGGGTTAGAACAATGATGGCAATGGGGTGGGGAAGAACCTAGTTTGCTTATGAACGTGTCATTCATGAACAAAATTTTGCCAAGCATATAGGTCAAGTATGCATAAACTATATATTATATAAATGCTGAACTCCACTGCACAGCTCATTGGAATTGAAGTGCATATCTTGCTCAATTATTATTTTGGGTATGAAGGATGAACTGACCACCAGCAGATATAATGCATTAACACTGAAATTATTCTCACAATTGGATGGCTTGTGCCTTATTTGGGCACAATTATGGAGTTGTAAGAAGATTAATCTATTTATACTGTAGGTATTTGCGCGTAAAATATTGTTTTACATGCACACATTTCCCCCAAACACATATGTGTACATATTTAATAATGCAAAAATAATTTAATTTGGAAATAAACCAGAAATTAAAATGTTTTTTAATCTCCGCTCAAACAACGAACAAACAGACATGACACTGAGTCAATTATGCTCGATGTTTACAGTTACGCGACAAACGAAAACATCGAGTAAAATTACAATGCAACTAGAATTGCTAGAATTCCAACTTTAGCCTTTTTATACAGTGAGGAATATATTAAATTTATTTCAAAATAATATTTGGGGAATACAAATATTTGGAAACCACAGCGTGCGAATTTATAAATGGACATTTATTCTTATAATTGAGACATTCACAAAAATATGTTGCTAAACCATGTGTAAAGTTGCAATAAATTTTGCAATTATTTTTTCCCCATTTATTTCAGCTACATTCTACCATATGGCACAGTATTAACTGACATTATGTCGAATAAAACGACAGCGACCGATCTAATGTGAAAGAATCATAATTCTAGAGAATTTATCAAGCATTATAGTCAGATATTTTTATAATATCAACCTTCCCTACGACATATCATACACACGCGATTAAATAAACTTTGTACCAAAACATGCATGTTTTCGCTTACCAGTTTGTCTCAAAGTTGTCTGAGCGGCATTCTGAAATGGCATTCTTAAAATCATCTTCGTTCTCGAATTCCACACTAGTAGACATATTTGAAGATGAATCTGCAGTTTGGAATTGCCTTTACCAAGCCTATAGTGTGTTAGTTATAGAAAAACAACGTTTTCTGGGTAGCTATTTCAAGGCTTGTTTCCAACACTGTTAACTTTTGTATTGACTATTTGAGTTGACCCTCCCATGCAGTTTACACCCGGAAGTAGATTTCACTTCCGGTGAACGTTCAATACCAAATTTGGTGTTTTTGGTCTCCCAAGATTGTTCTGAATAATTACCGTCGTTCGTACCCAACATTTTCAATCGCACGTGAAACTTCAATGTTAGTATAAACCAGTATTTGAAAGTTTCAACACTGTAATTAATGTAATAGATTTGAAATTGTAAGCAGCCTATTTTTTCCAGTTCAAAAGTTTTAAAAAATTAATTCTAGACAACACACAAGTGTCGTCAGTCATCACTGATCAGTATGCTGAATTTGAAGGCCGAAATATAAATTGGACTACAGTCACTCTCAGTGCTACTTTAATTAAGCTTTCTTGCGTTAAATAACACTCCACTGAACTCTACATACTGTATATACTGGAACGCTAACTCCAATGACCAAGGATTGTGAGCGTCCAGTCTATGATAATAGTTCATTGCTTTAAACTGAAACTCCTAATCCATTTTGCATATATACATAAGTGCCCTGTCTGCTGTGTCTGGAGGTCCAATATCCTCCATCCGTGGCTTCACTTTCTATTTTGGCTTTCAGTTTTGAATGGAGTTCTTAATCCATATATATATATAGAGCTCTTTGGGTTGTAGGCTCAGGGGTCGGGCGTTTCTTTAAAAAAAAAACACTTTAAAAAATGGCTTGCGCACAAAAATGAAAGGCTTTGAAAACGCAATCCGAATTCATAGGGTGCAAATTTGGAAGGTGTTTTATGAATGATCAAAGTACCTGACAAATTGATGTACATTAAGTCCAACGCGCCCCTCCTACACTAGAAAATTTACTTTTCAAAATAATTTTAGAGGTAAAGTTTTCACGAATTTGGTGGCGGAATTTGGTGTTTAGCGGACATTTTCGAACTGTCCAGTTTCTATACACCCTGCATAAAACCTGTCTAAACAAATCCTGTTCATAAGCTAGCCCGTAAATATTTTCATTTGTGTACACAAAAAAGCCTTTCGCTTTCTTACAAAATTGGGAACAATAAACCTAATGGACATATCAGAGAGGTTCAGATTTTGTGACTTCCAACGCTACCATTAACCAATCAGGTCCATTTATTCAACCCGATTAACAAATAAAATGCGTATTAAGCCTGTGGGAGGTAGCGATTGTGATAGTCAAATCTGAACCTCTGTTAATTTAACACCAAGTACATAGTACTATCTCTGCAATCTGTCATACAATATTGTCATATATAACACAGTACCAACACTCCCTACAAGCCAGCTCTTCAGGTATATCGACCTACCATACTTGGTAGCTAAAAATGGCGCTAAAACACCCGCCCAAAACATTGTCCACGATAACGTCCTGGCTAAAGGCACTCTGTGTCTTCTAGACGGGCCTGGAAATCTTCCTTGGACTTCGCTGTCTTCTGAGAAAAACTGTGATAGCATCCTGAAAACATAGAATATGTTTCATGGAAAACAGCTGTCAAAATAAGAGCGAAAATAAGCTATAAGAGCAAATTACACATGTCCATCAAACTGAATGACATGTTCAACCAGAAGGCAAATTCACTGAAGAGTATTTTTTTTATTTCAAACAGCAAATTCAAGGAGTTTTTTTTATTTCAAACAGCAAATTCAAGGAGTTTTTTTTTATTTCAAACAGTTATGAAAGTGAAAAATATGAACAACAAAAATTAATTCTGTACTGTGTAAAAAAAGCTGATTTCAACACATTTTAGCTTTACGCTTCGGGCTTGGAAAAATATATGTTTCTTCCTTACACCAAATTGATCCAGAAATGAGAATTTTCGACACGTCATGACAATTTCGATTTGAATAACGGAGTTGGAATTTTGAAAGCAAGCATATTATACAACATTTGCATACATATGCTGCTGCAAGATGTATGTAAATTTCCTGTGAAGATGTTTTGTTAAAAATTACAAACTACGTATGTTGTCCTGTGTGATGGAACTAATTTTCAGTCCAATTTTGAAACCAAAACTCCGAATCTGATTAGACCCAGTGTGTTCACTGTGTTAAACTATACATTTCAGTGACCTAACATGTGTTCGTTTTTGCCAATGAGCTAGCTCGTCAGTGCATGTATAGTATAAATAAGCAAGAAATTTACTAATACCTCTCCTTAAGAGAAAACGCGTCATAAATCCACTGTTTCTTTTCCTCACAACCCTAGAAATAGTGAATATATTACCACTATTGCACAAGGAGGAGCCGGAAGGGAGCGTTTGCCAATTAAAAGTTTTGAGAAATTTTAAAAAATACCTGTGGTATCTGATCAGGAGTCAGTCTTCTGACATGAACGTGAATTTCTGGATCTTGACAGTCAAAAAACTCTTCAAAAAGACGCGAAATAAATGATTCAGTGAAAGGAAATTATACGAGCTTATTAATATTAGAATGATATTCTTTCAGTATAAGCAAAACCTAAACCTAAAGCATTATCCCTTGCTGCTAATTTGACTAACCAAGTAAGTCCTTAGGTCTCTTTCTCGGTACGATATTTTCATATTTTTCTTTATAAGCTATTGTCAGATCATAAACGGCATCAAAGTGGTCTGATAATGTCTCGAGAGCAATCTGTGTGAGAAAATTCATGTATACCATAACATCATGACTGTATTAAATTTTTCAATATAGAACTGAAGATAGCATTTCAAATTGATTCATAATTCTAGCCATGGTTCAAAGTGTACCCTACCTCGGTGGCTTTCGTCCTTGGAGTCAAAACATGATTTAGAGGAATCAGACCTGAAATTAAAACAACCACGAAAAATTGTTCAATTACCCTTACTAAATTTTGATCTCGGCAAGAACAAAATCCATTACCACAGCTAAGAAAGAGCATGTTAAAATTAGTAAAATTGCAAAGTCATTGGTTGCGAAATGTGGGGCATTTTCTCGCGCGTAATACAAATTAATAGAAAATTTGCAAATTTCGTAGGGCTATATCTTATTTCAATTTCAAATTTAAAATAAGATATAGCCCTACGAAATTTGCAAATTTTCTGTTAATTTGTATTACCCGCGAGAAAATGCCCCACATTTCGCAACCAATGACTTTGCAATCTTCCTCATTTTACAATATTTCGCAACCAAACTTTGCAATTTTACTAATTTTAACACGCTCTTTCTAGCTGTGGTGATGGATTTTGTTCTTCTTGCCCAGATCAAAATTTATTCATTACTGGAATCATCCGCCATTTTTTGGGTACTGTCTTCTCACGACAGAGAAGCTAGACAGTCTACTGCCGGGCTCCTACATACAAGTATATCGTTTTGCCCACCTCTGCTCTTGGCAAATTCTTGACTTTGTTTTATCTGTTCAGGCTTATCAGCATCGTATCGCGTTCCTTCAGGAAATATAACAAGCCACATCTTAAGAAAGGAATACGCTGTATGATCACACAAATTTAAATTTCGTTTGTTAGGTCAAAGAATTAGAACTGGACAATTAGAAAAATTCATATTTGGAATATAGATATATTAAACCTACTGAAGTCTTATCCTCTTCAAATTTTTTCATCCTCCTAAAAAATGACACACTCACTTGTTAATAATGGGTCAGTGATTCTAGCTAAAGACTACATTTTGATCAAGACAAGAAGAAGTGAAGAACGAAATCCAACACCACAGCTAGAAAGAGCGTCTTATAAAGAGTAAAACTGCAAAGATTCGGTTTGCTAAATGTTGTAAAATGAAGAAAATATATAGCCCTTTGAAGTTCTCAAATTTTGTATATATTTGTATTATGCGCGGTAAAAATCACCATGCACTTTCGGCTCAAAAATGGTTATTTTTCACGCGCGTAAAACAAATATATACAAAATTTGCGAACCTCGTCACAGGGCTATATTTTCCTCATTTTACAACAATTCGCAACCAAATTTCGCAATTTTACTCATTTTAAGATGCTCTTTCCAGCTATGGTAATGGATTTAGTTCTTCTTGTCTAGATCAAAATTTTGCCTATAACTGGAATCATCCATTAACAACTATTGAATAAGGTTGAGTATCAATGAAGGATTATGAACTGAAGCCAATTGAAGATATACCTTTCTATATTGACGACATCAGAAGATGCGTTCCGTCTCACATAAATGCAACCATGCTGAGGGAAGTAAAAACCAAACAATGGCAAGTACTTCAAGCTGTCTTTTAAAATGTATCGTATAGATCCCATGCTCCCCTGTCTGATTGCTATCATATCTACCACAGCCCAGTCAACTGAAATAAAGCATGTTGCAAAATGTGGCAGACGTTTTTGGGTGGAGTCTGGCCTCCTCCGCAGGCATCTCTATGGGTATTAACATGCAAATGGGTATAGATCGAAAAATATTCTAGTGGACTTTTTTCTGATCTTGAACTATCTGTGCCAGTGCATGTAGGTAGTGCCAAAAGTATTAACAAGCCTTCGTTGGTAGGGACGCAACAACCTGAAAAGACCCTTCGTCCAAAGGGCCTTCGCTCGAATGAAATAAAATATTAATTAGTGTTTGAAATGACTCGGTAAATTTCACTTGCACCCCCTCCCTCCCCATTCCAATGTCTAGCAGATGCATTGCACCCTACTTTATTATTTTAATCTGCCTAACGCCAGACAATTTTACTCACTGAAAAAAGGCACTGGGTTAACCCATAGTAGTGACTGGTGAGATGTCGGAGAGGTGTGAAGCCATATTAGTCTACAATAGATGTAATCATGCAAAAAAGGAGTTAAACGCAAACCTGTACTTTGGTGATTACATAAATACAGTACATTTTCTTTCTTATCTAATGGAATTTCATCACCATAAAATATTAGCTGCAAAAGTTAATAAATTAATTAATGCAATTGGAGTAATTCTTGTGGTTGGAAGGAAAAATGCCTGGCCAAGACAAAAAGTGGTCGGACTTATAAAACCTTGGGTAGTGTTTCTCCCTAACCATTCAGCCTAAAAATTTCTCAAACATTTCTTAACTGCCATTCATTGCGAGAATCAGCTGGAGTTCATTCCTCTCCATACCCGAAATGTCAAGATGCTTTTCCACATATTTCAGGTGCACAAGTGGCTGAAGAGAAACAATATACCCAAGGCACATATTTTGAAATTTATACTGCAGACAAAACAACAAACAGTTATTAGCAAAGTCTTAATGCCCTGGGCAGAATGGCCTGAGTGCATGTTAGCAGACTCCAACAAACCATTGAACATGAGCCAGAAAGTATGCTATTTTCAGTTCACTTTTCAAAGCAAGATTCCAAAGTTTGTTGTGAATATTTTCAATTGCTTTTCTAAAATTGGAAAATTGGGCGTGGAACGTGAACAGTCAACTTCACAAGTTGCTTACTCAAGTATCAGAGTACTGAGCTAAAGTACCAAGGTTCTCAACACAAATTCACTACGTGCAGTATTTTACTAATATAGCCAATGAATTAAACACCAGTCAGCGATGTGTGTTACTGTGTTACACATGTGAAATCTCACAACTTGTCAACAAAAAACGTTCACAACAGGCTTGTAGCAAGCTTGTTGACAAGTTGTGACAATGCTGTTCTAACAACATGTCAACAAGATGTGCTCGCAACAGGCTTTTAGCAAGCTTGTCAACAAGTTGTAACAATGCTGTTCCAACAACATGCCAACAAGATGTGTTTGCAACAGGCTTGTAGCAAGCTTGTTAACAAATGGTAACAATGCTGTTCCAATAACTTGCCAGCAAGATGTGTTCGCAACAGGCTTGTAGCAAGCTTGTCAACAAGTTGTGACAATGCTGTTCCAACAACTTGTCAACAAGATGCCTTCCCAACAAGCTCGTAGCAAGCTAAATGATAACAAGTTATAACAATGCTGTTCCAAAAACGTGCCAAGAAGATGTGCTCGCAACAGGCTTGTAGCAAGCTTCTTAACAAGTTGTGACAATGTTGTTCCAACAACTTGTCAGCAAGATTTGTTCGCACAGGCTTGTAGCAAGCTTGTTAACAAGTTGTGACAACCAATGTGTTCGCTACAGATTTGTAGCAAGCTTGTTAATAATAAGTTGAAAAAATGCTGTTCCAACAACTTGTCAACAAGATGTTTGCAATAGGTTTGTAGCAAGCTTGTTAACAAGTTGTGATAATGCTGTTACAAAAACTAGTCAACAAGATGCCTTCCTAACAAGCTTGTAGCAAGCTTGTTAACAAGTTGTGACAATGTTGTTCCAACGTTACAACTTGCCAACAAGATTTGTTCGCAACAGGCTTGTAGCAAGCTTGTTAACAAGTTGTGACAATGCTGTTCCAACAACTTGTCAACAAGATGTGTTTGCAACAAACTTGTAGCAAGCTTGTTAACAAGTTGTAAAAATACTAGCAAGCTTGTCAACAAGTTATAAAAATGCTGTTCCAACAACTTGTCAACAAGACGTGTTCGCTATAGGCTTGTAGCAAGCTTGTTAACAAGTTGTAACAATGCTGTTCCAACAACTTGTCAACGAGATGTTTGCAATAGGTTTGTAGCAAGCTTGTTAACAAGTTGTGATAATGCTGTTCCAACAACTTGTCAACAAGATTTGTTCGCTACACACGTACAAACGCACAAGTTGTAACAAACCTGCAGCATACTTGTAGCAATGATGTTCCAACAATTTGTCAACACGATGTGTTCGCACTGCTTGTTCCCAGCTTGTTGACAAGGTTGTTGAGCTCAACAGACTTGTTACAAGTTGCTCCTGCCAACAACTTGTTATTGTCCTGCAATTCAACAATTTGTCAATAAGTTGTGAGTGACAACCTTGTAGCAACTTGATAAAATAACAGCATTGTTACAACTTGTTGACAAGCTTGCTGTAGCAAGCTTGTTAACAAGTTGTGACAATGCTGTTCCAACAACTTTTCAAGAAGATGTGTTCGCAACAGGTTTGTAGCAAGTTTGTTAACAAGTTGTGACAATGCTGTTCCAACAACTTGTCAACAAGACGTGTTCGCAACAGGTTTGTAGCAAGCTTGTTAACAAGTTGTAACAATGCTGTTCCAACAACTTTTCAAGAAGATGTGTTCGCAACAGGTTTGTAGCAAGCTTGTTAACAAGTTGTGACAATGCTGTTCCAACAACTTTTCAAGAAGATGTGTTCGCAATAGGCTTGTAGCAAGCTTGTTAACAAGTTGTGACAATGCTGTTCCAACAACTTGTCAACAAGACGTGTTCGCAACAGGTTTGTAGCAAGCTTGTTAACAAGTTGTGACAATGCTGTTCCAACAACTTTTCAAGAAGATGTGTTTGCAATAGGCTTGTAGCAAGCTTGTTAACAAGTTGTGACAATGCTGTTCCAACAACTTGTCAACAAGACGTGTTCGCAACAGGTTTGTAGCAAGCTTGTTAACAAGTTGTGACAATGCTGTTCCAACAACTTTTCAAGAAGATGTGTTCGCAATAGGCTTGTAGCAAGCTTGTTAACAAGTTGTGACAATGCTGTTCCAACAACTTTTCAAGAAGATGTGTTCGCAATAGGCTTGTAGCAAGCTTGTTAACAAGTTGTGACAATGCTGTTCAACTTGTCAACAAGATGCCTTCCCAACAAGCTTGTAGCAAGCCTGTTAACAAGTTGTGAGAATGTTGTTCCAATAATTTGTCAACAAGATGTGTTTCACAGTAAGGCTTAATTAATTGTAGCAAACTTGTTAACAAGTTGGAACAATGCTGTTCCAACAACTTGTCAACAAGATGTGTTCATAACAGGCTTGCAGCAAATTTGTTAACTAGTAACAATACTGTTATTTTATCAAGTTGCTACAAGGTTGTCACTCACAACTTGCTGAAAAATTGTTGAATTGCAGGATGATATGGAATTTGCAGAACAAATTGAATTGGAACAACTTGTAACAAGTCTGTTGAGCTCAACAACATTGTAGCAAGTTGTTAACAGGCTGGGAACAAGCAGTGCGAACACATGCTGTTTTCAAGTTTTTGGAACAGCATTGATACAAGTCTGCTGCAGGTTTGTTATAACTTGTGCGTTTTTACGTGTGTAGTTAAAGGACTACAAATTAGAAGTTAATGTTTAGTACTTTGGTACTTGTGAAGTTGGCTTTGCAATTTCCACACCCAATATTCCAAATTTAGAAATGTAATTGGGAATATTTACAACAAACTTGGAAACCACACCTTGGAAAAGTGACCTGAAATCGTCTGTTACACTCGCAAAAAATTTAACATCTTGTAACAAGTTTGTCAACCAGCCGTCAACAAGTTGTCTTTGCACTGCTTGAAATGACCTTGCCGAAATTATCAGACTTGTTACAAGGTTGTTCTGACAAGTCTGTTACATGCTTGATATAACAAATTGTTACAACCTTGTGTCACAGAATAGATACAGGACCAGAAGTGTCACTCCTATGTGTTTTGGCTGAAAGAAAACGTCCGAAATTTTTTTGCGTGCTATATGACGCCATCCTGGAGTGCACCCGGGCGGCACTTTGGACCTATGTTTTCCTATGAAAAACTTCCGTGTGCACTCCAGGATGGCGTCATATGATGGCGTATTTTCACGTCAGCACTCGTAAAATTTCGGACAAAATATATCGTCTGAGTGACACTTCTGGTCCTGTATCTATTCTGTGCTTGTGTTGACAACCTTATAATATGCTTGTTATGTCATGGCTGTATCAGACTTATACTTATACTTCTTGTTTTATCAGGGCTCCACTGAAAATCACTTTCGTGAGTGGACTCCGACTAAATATTGTAATTATTATTATTACTTGCTGCAGAGCCTTGTAACAAGTCAGATAATGCCACCAAGCGTGTTACAAGTTGTTAACAGCGTTACAAACTTGTTAAAACAACTGGGAACAAGCAGTGCGAAGACAACTTGTGAACAGATTTGCAACAACTTGTTTGCAGACTTGTAACTTTTACGTGTGTAATTTAGTGCACTTTCTCCAGGGGGTCAGCATTGGAATGTGGGCTACAACATGAAGTACTAGTGCCATTCAAACTTGCATGGCTTACCTCAGTGCCTGCATAGTTCTCGAAAAAGAACACAACCATAGTCTGATACGTATCATACAGTTTATCATCAACATACTCGTACACTTTCCTGGGCAATATCGAGGACACAGCACGCCATAATGACCAAGCAAATAAATATTGCGGAGCCACACTCAATGTTAACAATATTGGCACGGTTGAACGAAAGGAAACAGCTTGTTGGAGTATAGTATTCATCATTTTTCTTTCAAGTTTGGTTTAAAAACCTTTCGTTTTGCGGTCAAAAACGTTTGTCAATTGTAGCCATCACAAACATGCAGAATTTATATAAGCATGCGTTTAAATAATTAAATTACAATATTGCATACGTCAGAAATATTTTCGGTTTCCGACTACTTCCGACTACATGTTGTTGTTGTTGTTGATAATTTTGTTGCTGCTGTTGTCGTTGTTACTGCTATTGTTATTGCTGTTGAATAAACTACTACATATTTCAAAATTTATGTAATATTTTTACATATTTATTTACGTTTATACCGTGTTCAATGTATACTTGAGATCGAAGCCAATGTACGAATTCTAGATAGATTATCTTTGGACGCTCGTACCTTCTGAATAAGTCAAGTAAACGAAAGCCATCTGGACTAAATATGCAGAGGCGTTGTAGTCAATGTAGACAGAATGTTAAAAAAATTTATCTATGGAATGAATTTGATGTGGTTTTGCGATACCCCACGACCACAGTCATACAATCGGACTTCGCAGCCAAGAATTCGTAATTCGTTCATTTGAATATGTAAAGACTCTTCCAGCCTTGTTGTTGTTGTTGTTGTTGTTGTTGCTGTTGTTGTTGTTGTTATTCATGATGATGCTGTTGATGATTTTGTTGCTGCTGTCGTTACTGTTGTTGTTGTTACTCAGTGTTGACTGTTGTTGTTACTCAGTGTTGTTGTTGTTGTTACTCAGTGTTGACTGTTGTTGTTACTCAATGTTGTTGTTGTTGTTACTCAGTGTTGACT
>CACRXK020004396.1:0-31904 GCA_902702795.2 Paramuricea clavata | reverse complement strand
GGGCGTAACCTCTTACTGTCGTTCCAATTGGAGTGTTGCTCAAATATTGATTCAATACATTACCTCGGGCTGACCAATTCATTTCATCAAGTTCCTCGATATATTCATACACTTCCTAGTGTAATTGTAAACTTCCTGTTGAATAGTTTGAATGCACCAATCACCTTTGTTGTTTGTGCAACTAACCAATCATAAATAGAAAGGAAGTGCACTACCAGAAATGATCAAATACTTGGAATTGGCTCTTTCACAGGAAGTGTATGAATATCTCGAGGAACTTGATGAAATGAATTGGTCAGCCCGAGGTAATGTATTGAATCAATATTTGAGCAACACTTCAATTGGAACGACAGTAATGTTTCATCTATGACATAAAATATACCAAATCTGTCACTTTCAGATCATTTACATAAATTTACATTATTGTTCAGCTCACTCCCCATTGGGGCTTTTCAATGACATATTACGATTACTTATGTTCCTTACTTAGCCTAGACTATTTGAGATAGTACTTTCTTAACTATGTTTATCCTAACCCACCCTGTCAACTTGCCCTGTGAGAGGAAACCGGAGCACCCGGAGAAAACCCACGACTTTTGACAGAGCGTTGACACTCTTTTCACATGAGTCCATAGCGAGAATCGAACCAGGGACGTCGCGAAGACATCAACATTGGGGGGGTGTCGTCATGTTTTGACCAACTTTTCCTATGATTTTGACCAAGTCGTAAAAATTTTTCCCGGAAATGTTGTCGACGGGGGGGAGAGGGGGGGGGGGAGTGGGGGAGGTCAAAAAAATTTTCCGGATTGATATAGTCAAAAAAAATTTTCCGGACTAATATAAGCATATTCAAAAATTTTTCGACGAAAATAAGCAATGCTTCCCATTTTTTCACCACAAATGTAACTGAAGCTTTAAAACTGTGTTAAAAGTGCGAACCATTTCATTAATTTTAACATCTTCGGCCATCTTATATCCCAAACTTTTACCAAATTTTTCCGAGTTTTACCTTCAATTTTAAGCAAATATCAGTTCCATTTTGACCAACTTTGAGCAAATATCAGTTCCATCTTGACCAACTTTGACCAACGTTTGAATTATTGGGGGGGGGGGTGTTACACCCCCCCCCACCCCTCTATAGCGACGTCCCTGAATCGAACCCACGATCTCTCATAAATCCAATACTTCATATATTGATTCGGTGGTCCCAAAGTAGCGCGTTTTATAAAATAATATTAATGAAAACGTTGGCCTTCGGTTGATAAGGACACGCCTACCTTTGTTTCGGTTTCGAAGGTCTGCTTGTATTTTTCAAGTAGTTGTATCCATATTAATCCGAAGCTTTCTAAAATATTAATAACCCCATTTCTTCCGTTTAGGTTTTCGTCAATCTGATAAGTATCTTCAAATGCATTCGTCTGCTGCGTGTGAGCCGCGTGATTCGTAAACTGGACCAGTATATTAACTATGGCTTCATAACTTTAATTCTCTGTTTGGTCGCGTTCTTACTCTGTGCCCACCTCATGGCTTGTGCATTTTACCTTATTGCATCGAAATATGACAATTTCCATGAAGTGGGATGGGTCGCAACCTTGGCAAAGCAGACTCACCAGCCATTCAATACCAATACCAATCTAACTAACCCAGTCCTACCTACCTTGCCATCGCTTTATGTATCGTCGCTGTACTACTGTCTGACGAGCTTGACTACGATCGGGTTTGGAAATATATCGCCAAATACCACTGCAGAGAAAATATTTGGGAGTATTTTTATGATTGTTGGAGGTATGTTTTGTTTCATTTCGTTGTGTTGTGTTTTATCAGTACGCCCTTTCGATAATTACGTCACACATACTTTTTGGTCTTGGAGCCTCGCTCTCATTAGTAAGGTACGCAAGGTGATTGGCGCGACAGCATTGCAACGGTTACGCCTAGCCTGCGAACAGGCTCTCAAGCTGAATTGAGAGCCTGCATCGATGACTAATGAATTTGAATATCTGCCCCGTAACGTTCGTTTTTCCAAATATGGAATGTCTATCCTTATATGGTGTTGTTTACAACTTTCGTGCAAACTAAATTTAGACCGTGCAAACTAAATTTAGACCGTGCAAACTAAATTTAGACCGTACAGTTTATACTGTTTTTCGAAATATAAGATATTCAAGCAAAAGTTTAAATGTTTTAAATACTGTTTTCTCAAAACAGAACATTTCGTGCTTTGAGATAAGATGGCCAAAACCAATTTGATCAGTTAATGTGTTTTTTATGCATAGTGCTTCAGCAGTTGACATACATAGAGCTCAGCGGAAACATATAAATTATAGCATCTGACCAATGAGAATTTCGCGTCACGATTTGAGACGCAGATATTCAAATTCATTAGTCATCGATGCAGGCTCTCAATTCAGCTTGAGAGCCTGTTCGCAGGCTACGGTTACGCCAAGATCTTAAGCAAAACCAAAGTTCCTATTTTGTGAGTATGTAACAGACAACTCTATAGATAACCTTTTCATTTATTTTTTCCCAGCACTTGGTTATGCTGTGATCTTTGGCCAAGTCACCGCCATCGTACAACAAGCTCAGAAGCAATCAGAGAAATATCACTCATTCTTGGATAATATTCGAGCTTTTCAAAAACTTTACCGAGTACCTGATAAACTTTCGGCAAGAATCCTCGATTATTTCATGTCTACCTGGGCTCTCACTAAAGGAGTCGATACTGATGAAGTGAGTGAAAAAGATTTAAACACTTTCGTGTGGAACTCTTTACCGTATATTCGAATATTGACCTTGTCGGTATATTCGTCTCATTTCAGGTGTTGAAACAATGCCCTAAAGATTTGCAGTCCGACATTTGCATTCACCTGAATCGGAAGGTGCTGTACGACAATCCAGCGTTCAGGTCGATGCCTATGAGTGTCATGCGCACTATCGCAAGGAATTTCTGCATATGTCACGTGGCACCAGGGGATCGCGTGGTACACGAAGGAGAAAGTTTGGATGTTTTGTATTTCATTAGTCATGGTTCGTTTGAAGTGAAACAAGGCGACCATGTCGTCGGATTGCTAGGTAGGAACATTTAAAGTGCATATGGCATGAAATTTCTTATTTTTCTTAAATGAAAGAACTCTTTAAGCTGTAGTGTAACTTGTTTTTATGGTTTGTTCCCGAGTTATTTCAATTTGTTTGATATGTAAATGGTGTGAATATGTCCGCTAATTTATGACGTCATGTTGGTTGCAAGCTCTTCAAAATGGTTGAATATGACTGCTATCATCCAAGATGATAATTTCAAACTTCACTCACTGGTAAATGTGATTAAACACTGTAGAAAACGTGAACAGATATCTACAGTTTTTAGAGGTGATTTATAACCAGTGTAAGTTGAGCTTGCAACCAACGTGACGTCATAAATTAGCGGACATATTCACACTCATTTACATATCAAACAAATTGAAGTTACACTACAGCTTAAAGAGTTCTTTCGTTTAAGAAACTAAGAAATTTCATGTCATATGCACTTTAACACATTCAACTGACTTTATTTATACAGGTTGTTAGCTACAGTAAAAAAATTCGGCGTTATACGCAGTTTTGACAATTATAAAAGATTGTTCAAAACTTTACTCAAGGAAAATTTGGTAACAGATAGGTGTTGCGAGGATGTCATGTAGCCTAAAATTTGTCTGTTTTTAGTACGCAAAACAATGTCAGGTGACTTGCACTTCAAAAGTTTCAATTTAGTTCAGCTGGCGCTAGGCCACGAGAACGTCACTTAAGAAACACGATATTCCTTAACTCCGGTCTGAATGTCGCAGGCTAACTGAAATTCCCAATTTCATACCCTGTTATACTGGAAATTGTGTTGGAAAACTCTATAAGTTCTAAACTGCTCTAGAGGTCCAGAATGGGTCATCCCTTACTGGTCAAATGTTACTACGGGAGGAAATCTAACGTAACTGTATTTATACTGGACTGGTTATCAGTTATGAAATATTCTCTCCATGCAGAGGTTCAGTAAGTGCCATTCCTTATTGGTCCAGCGTTACTACAGGAAGAACTGGAGAAAAATTGCATAAAACTAGAAGTACTCTTGTGACTATGGCGTTTTAAACTTCGTATGAAAGGAAGCTAAACCCCGTTTAATAAACCCCGCAGGATTGGTTACCTTTATTCCATTTCATTATCTGAATATAGTGTGGTAACTAGGCCATCCATTTCAGTTTTCAGATCGATGATTCACATATCTGGGCATAAACATGCATTAACTAATCAGGGGCGGGTTGTATCAAGCCCGTTTAGCTTAAACGGTGGATAAGTCAAAATTAAATAACACTCTTATATCTCTCGTGAATCAGTCAACTTAAATATTCTGCACTGAATATGTAGTTGTAAACATTATCGTTCTATTAAGGTTCAAAACTTTTAGTTTGGTTGTTGAATGAATCTATAGACTTGCTTTCTATTTTGAGCTTAACCACCGTTTAAGCTAAACGGGCTTGATACAACCGGACCCAGATTTTTAACACGGGTATCCAATGTTGGATTTTTGCTCGGCACTACCAGGATTAAAAACACTTGATGTTTCCCGCCAAGGCTCTTGCTTATTATTTTGTTCTCCACATAATTTCAGGTCAAGATGACGTGTTTGGTGATGACGTATGTAACGAAGTGACTGTCGGGAAATCTATAGCTGACGTATACGCACTGACCTATAGTGATATACACTGTATTGATCGGAATGATTTGAGAGATGTATTGATGACGTACCCGGAGTCTGGCGTCGAGTTCTCAACCAAACTTAAACTTACATTTAATTTGCGTCACCAGGTATGTTGTGGGTTTTTTGAAAATCGTTGTTCTTGCAACTTGTCAGCTTGACAAATGTGAGCAAATCATTCCGTAGTCTTATCGATGATGAAGGCCCTTCGCTTAACTCAGTCACTCGCTTTTAATTGTTCTCTGGAAACGTTAGACTAGTAGTATTTGCCAGTTGCAAAAATGCTTCCAAGCAAATTCAGAAACCTGTTTTGCTTCCCAAGTGGGAAATGTTTACGGCAACAATGTTTCTTTTTTGCTCATCATCGGGAAACATGGCTAGGAAACATGGTTACCTATAGTTTGCCCACCTTCAGGCTTCAGAAAACATGACTAGGAAACAATGTTTCCTGACTAGGAAACAATGTTTCCTAGTTTAGGAAACAATATTTCCTAGTTTGCCTACCTTCAGAAAACATGACTAGGAAACAATGTTTCCTGACTAGGAAACAATGTTTCCTAGTTTAGGAAACAATATTTCCTAGTTTGCCTACCTTCAGAAAATAGGAAACAAAATGTTTCCTAGTTTGCCTATCTTCGGGAAACATGGCTTACTAGTTTTCCCAAAACCTAAGACGAGACCTTCTGTTTATTTCCTAACTCAGGTGAACAGACATAAGGAGTCAACTGCACTGCCTCCTTTGGATACAAATTCTTTTGAAAACAACCAAACCTCTTTCCCACTCCCACATAGAATCACACGGCTTGTGAACCCATCTGCTGGACGTGGCCGCAGGCTCAGTTTAGTCCAGGAACTAAACCAGACTATAGATCTGGAGTCTTCGTTCAATGGAGACATTAATATGAACATTCCAGTAAATGATGAGCCCAGTGTCCACGCGAGGACCTGGAGACGACCCGAGAGGATCTCCACCACAGTCATAAACGAGGAAGAAGAGGAGGAAGTGTCGCGCGAAGAGGAGTTACCTCTGGACCCTGGGACCGAGGAAGCTAATGTAGGTTTTTATCCAAATCAAATTCATCCAAACCAACAGTCTACTGAAGTGGCCGAACTACGAAATCAGTTAAACGAAGACATTAGTGAACTTCATTCAAAATTAACTCATGTTGAAAATCAGCTTGCTATTCTCATACGTCTCATGAAAAATGAAAAGAACAAGCCTCAACTTCAGGCTAGACATTCTCATAGTTTCCCCACTCCGACAACATCAAGTAGTTCACCACATGATTCTGGGAAAGATCATAATGGCTCGGCAGTAAATAGCGTTGCCTCACAGGAATCCGATAACGCTGGCTCACCAAGCTGGTTATCACCGACTCCCATACGAAGTAGTCGCTCCTACTCCGATCCGAATGCTCAGAAGCCGTCGTCAAAACGTGATAGAAAGAATGAGAATGTGTCGCCAGTTGTAAATTTAGCACGCCATGGACGGAGAAAAGTTAGCGATGCTTGAAAATTGTCATCTAGAGAATATATGGTCAGAGTGATGGTGCTGGACCAAGCCTGAATGGTGCCCAGAGAAGTGGTACTGGTCCAAGGCTGTCAGTCCAATGAATGATCTACAAATCAGTCAGAAAATGCTAGTGCAGTAGAGCTGTTTCAATAGCTGTATTCCTACAGTGGTAGTCAAATATGGTATTCCAAGAAAACTATTCTAATAGTTATATTTTTCTGGTCAAATGGAATACTTAGTCAAAAGGTATTTTAGTCATTATAATGGTTTAAATATCTGGCGCTGGTTGGACGAAAGCCTATCGAAGGGGAGATGGCTGTGAAACTCATTAGAATAACAATATAACTCATTATCTATGTTAGTCAACGTTTATTCATAAATCTGGTACCGTCACGTGTGTATTGTATTTTTACCAAATCTACCAATAGCAATTTCCAATTTCTCTATTGTTCGAGTCACGGATAGATGACTTTCCTAAAATATTGCAATTGGTTAGTCGGGTAAAAATACAATACACACGTGACGGTGAAGGACCAGATTTATGAATAAACGTTGACTAACATAGATAATGAGTTATATTGTTATTCTAATGAGTTTCACAGCCATCTCCCCTTCGATAGGCTATGGTTGGACGAAAGCCTGATGGCGCTATCCATCGGTAGTGAATTTTTCTACCCGGATTGAACTTTAATATTTATAAATTAATGTTTCTTTTTATTAATTGCGAGGCCAATATCCCGAGTTCTTATAATGGATTATTATTTCTCTGTGCCTTTACATGAATGAAACGTTAGCCTGTGCTCGAACTACCATGATGACAAATTTACACAACACTACCAATGAGACATATTAGACAGCAGATCCTGGTGTATTCTTTGTCTTGTCTGTTCTAACATAAGACAACTCACAACTTGTCGTGGTTTCTAGCCGTTTTCAGGCATTTATACAAGGGTTGAAAAACAACTACCTGGTGGACAGCGCTATTCAGCCTTCGTACAACAGATCCCTGAGATTGAGGGATGTTAATAACATAGATCAACTTTGACACTGTCAATGTCAAACGGTGTACAAAATTATTTTGCACTTTACTTAGTCTAAGAAACCAAAATCATTACACAAATATATGCAGAATGATATATATATATATAGTTGTATAGCTAAAATATTTTATAAAATCTTTCTATATCCTGTTCAGTGTCTATACAAATGGTTTCTAACGGCGAATCTGATTGGTGAGAAAATGTACAAACCTACAGCTGACACGAAAGGGATAGCCTCTACCCAATCCTTAAGCGTCTTAACCGCGTTAATCATCAAACGACCAAATTGCCTCCTCCTCACCTGTAGCGCTAATTATGCTGTTGCTAAGATATCGTCAGTTTACACTGGCAACCAAACCTTCGGTATAAATACTCAAACCTTTACAGCATAGGAAAAAAGAAGCTGATTTTTGAAACACTACTTGATTAAGAGAAATATCTGTTTCTTGTTATTCAACCCCTCTCTTTTAAGAGCAATCAAAATTCTTTTATATCAGATTCTATTTATTTTCGATATATCAATGTTAATATATTCATGACCCCTGAGCTCTCGTCCAAGGCCAAAAACACGCAAAAGCTATAATGAACACAGCAAGTTTTGGCTAAAAGTATTTCTTTATATGCTCTAAAACGTTAAACGGTTAGTTACAGCGTATTGGCTGTTGAAGTACTTGCTAACGTTTTTGAAATGAATATATTATTTCTGGTAGAGTTAGCTGGCTATTGCGCCTCTTTTCAGTGTTATGCCTTAAATGATGAATCGACTATACATTTGTATTTGTCACTATATAGCGAGACTCGTACTTTCAAAACTATTAAGAGACATTTAACTAATGCATTTAACAAAGTTTATTTAATTGGGAAAAATTGATATGTGCATAAATTTCTCTTGCGGCTACCACCGCCGACGCATTTCAAAGAGAATCGGTATATTAAAAGTATATTACCAATTTATTTCGTATAGACATTTGTCTAGCGTTTGTTCACCCTTTGCGTTCTTTCGTAAAGTAATGCATGTTTTACATGCGTGGCGATGGCTTATTTTTTGTTTAAGTATGATTATGTCGTCTGCAAATGTTGAATATGCAACCTATAATAATATTTTATGGCTGCGAAACAGATGTTTCGGCCAAGCTGCAGGTGATGAAGGAATGAAACGTGGGTCGAGGATAGGCGATACACACACGTCAAAAACAAACCTGTAGCAGATTTGTAGCATTGTTGTTCCAACAACTTGTCAACAGGATGTGTTCGCACTGCATGCTTGTTCCCAGCTTGTTAACAAATTGTCAACGGCTTATTCGCAACTGCCTTTAGGTTGTTGAGCTCAAACAGACTTGGTACAAGTTGTTCAACAACTTCTTATTGTCCTGCAATTCAACAATTTGTCAACAAGTTGTGAGTGACAACCTTGTAGCAACTTGATAAAATAACAGCATTGTTACAACTTGTTGACAAGCTTGCTGCAAACCTGTTGCGAACACATCTTGTTGACAAGTAATTGTGCGATTTTTACATGTGTACTTTTCCCTATGCCTGATAAAAAAGGGCGTTCCTTCATCCTAAGAGGTCCTTAATCATGGCAGTTGTCATTTTTTTTCAACCCATTATTTGTGACATTTTGTAAAATGCATGTCAGCTCCAAGTTGTCAACAATATTGTTACAGTATTGTTCAGTTGTAACAATGCTGTAACAACATTGTTGACAACTTCTTGTTAGAGTGCAGCACAACCCTGTCAATATCACTGAACCGGGAACAGGTTTTTCGTTCAGTCTCGATCCACGAGAGAATACTCTCGAGCCACGACGTGTCTACACTAGAGCAGGTACCGCAGTTTGTCGTATTCGAAAATCGAACACCTGACTTCGGTACGTATATACGAATTAACATTTACCTTGCAATTGTTTAACTATACGTTTAACAGTTACAAAGTTTATGCTGGAGTACTGAATGTAGTCACAGTTCCGTTTGGAGTATTTTTACAGCATTTGTCATCATGGCTGGACAACGGGGTTTAGTTGTTCCACAAAATACGTTTCTGGATAATATTATTAAGAAGACGAATGGCACACGTAAGTTGCAAATTTCTCTACTTTTGTTGTGTATTTATTGATCCTAGACGGTGCGGCGTCTAGTATACTACTTAGTCCAAATCTCCAATTCAATGCACAAGATGGAAATAAGTTTACAGTTGTATAATGTTGTAACTATGTAAGTAGTTCGCAATAAGCTGACGCCGAACAACTATCCAAATGTAGAAAGACGTCTTCCAAGTTTTGAGCAAAAGCACTTTGTCAGGAATTTTAAGCCGGATAACACGAAATGTTTTTCATGTACAACTTGAACATAAAACAATGGCTAAAATTACTTTTATATACTTGCCACTTGTGAATATTGTTTGTTCGAACTAAAAGTTATAAATTCAAATACAATATGCAATTATAGGAAATTTTATATTCGACACTTTTTGCTTATAAGCAGTATATAGAATATCTTTCACAAAGGTTTACTGGCAAAAACAGTAAAAGTTTACATGTCTTGTATGTCATTGCGAAGATCGGCTACGAAAACAGTGTTGGTTCAGTTACACAAGTAACTTTCGGCGAAAGTAATGCGTTTGGAAGGTGTTAACTAAATTTTGAGATGAGCTACTTTTCACTTTGTAAAAACTATACAGAGACATTTCAAACAAATTTTACGTGGAATTGAAATGCTTTATATTTACTATAAATTTTGAAAAAAATTGCAAGTGAGGTTTAGGTAATTACGTAATCATAGCAACGTCTACTTTTATAATAGTGCCCGTAAAATTCTGCCTAAAAAACTACTGTGATCGTGTTTTGAGTTCGGTTTTACTAGTTTCACAAGCCTCGAGAAGCTGGTTTTAATTTCAGTTGAAAAAATTAAGTGAGACGCTGTTTACATTTCTTAGTAGAAATTAAGTGTTTTGTGCATGCATGCTGCCAAACAAGGAACAATGAAATTAACAGTTATTTTATGGCACTATAATAGACGCGCAAGTATTGATATTATGAGAATTCTGTTAGATGAATTTGGAAATGTTATATTTGCCATAACGCGGCATAAGTTATAGACTAAAACATCATATGCATGAAATGTTTTTTCAAGAGTGGAAAATTGTGAAATTGGTTCAATAAATTCTATTCAACAAACATGTAAATTTTTAATGCATCATAGCCTATATAGTGTAACTGCAAATTGGATTTTCACATTCTGCGTATTGTCACTTAAAAGTTAAAACCGAAGTCAAAACAAAATGTAGGAGGCAAACATTTTTAACTATATATAAGTATAACGATTAGTAACGGGAAGTATGATGATTAATTAATGCAGCGTTTATAATTTCCTATGTCTGTCCTTTTCAGTTGAAACGCGGCAAACGTAATTTATATATAGCTCGGCTATCGCGCGGTTGTAGGTTTTATCAACAATGTTACGTTGTCCTTGACGAGCGTTTGCACAATAAAATGCAAATAGATCTTTAAATATGACATTGATTAAAATTTAATACCCGTATTATATAAACATATAAATTATTAATATCCATAACACGCATATAATTTCCCTGATATTCGAAACTTAATAACTGACGTCTGTGGCAAATTATTGTTACAGCTAACAATTGTTGAAACATCACGTATCGTTTGAAATATTTTGGTCAAATACAGAACATTTGGTTTCAATGTATCTCTAAATGTTTTCTGATGTCACGGAAAATGTAATCGCATCAGTTTTACTGCATGTAGTTCTAACACCACATGTGGTTATGTCGTGTTGATAGGCTAATATTTTTCTACTTTTGACACAGAGTTCGGCACGTTTTCGCATAACAGCTGTTTCAGACACATCCATATTCTAAGTAGTTTTTGCTCTGAACTACCTGAAAAAGATTCGACGCGTTTTACAAGCGAAGCCCAAACCACGAGAACTTTAATATTGTATAGAATATGATTACATACTGCTTATAACATTAGACCCCCACCGGCCCACGTTTGAAATGTTCAAACACAAACCGCAGCAGCTTATTTTAGAATGCTATACCTACACTAGGCCCCCACATTTGAGATTATCTTTTATTACCTATAGCCTACTTCCTGAATAGACACTTCCCTAATTTGCTTGTGTGCACACCAAACAATAGGCTGAATAGCAGTTGAACTCATGGCTAACATGAAATCCATTTTATGTTACAGTATTTGCCAGCCTTGACTCTATTATTATTATCTCATGGCTTCACCAAATGAATTTCAAACTTAATTTAACACATTTTCATTGTTTATTGCAGATAAACATTTTCTGCTGGCAAGCGCGCAGATCATGGATTCACCCATAGTGTACTGCAGTGATGGTTTTACCAAATTGACTGGATACAAAAAAAGTCAAGTTGTCAAGAAGAAAGCAAACTGTAGTTTCATGTATGGGTCGCTCACGACCAAAGATACTGTACGACTGTTGCGAAGTGCCATCCAAGAAAAAGAATCGGCTCAAATTGAAATACTTTTATACAAAAGAGATGGTAAGTGTTTTTAGCTCGTTAAATTGATGTGGTTCTAAGACCGTCTTCTGAGAGTTGTTTCAACACCACCTCTTAGTATAAGTAAAGTTAGTTTAGTTTAGTTTAGTTTTCCTCCTGTAATGGCACTGGATCAATAAGAGATGACCTTACTGAACCTCTAGGAAGAACAGTTTAGAACTGATAGAGTTATCCAGTATAAATAAAGTTAGTTCTGAGTTTAGTTTTCCTCCTGTAATGACACTGGATAAATAAGAGATGACCATTACTGGACTTCTAGGAAGAACAGTTTAGAACTGATAGAGTTATCCAGTATAAATAAAGTTAGTTCTGAGTTTAGTTTTCCTCCTGTAATGACACTGGATCAATAAGAGATGACCCTTACTGGACTTCTATGGGGAGAACAGTTGAGAACTGATAGAGTTATCCAGTATAAGTAAAGTTAGTTCTGAGTTTAGTTTTCCTCCTGTAATAACACTGGATCAATAAGAGATGACCCTTACTGGACTTCTAGGGAGAACAGTTTAGTACTGATAAAGTTAGTTTAGTATATGTTTCTTCCTGTATTAACACTGGATCAATGAAGGATGATTGGATCCCTAGGGAGAACAGTAAATTAAGAACTGATAGAGTAATCCAGTATAAGTAAAGTTAGTTTAGTTTTCCTTCTGCAGTAACACTGGATCAATAAGAGATGACCTTACCAACTTCTAGAAAAAACAGTTTAGGTTTCTTCCTCTAGTACTGTAACACTGTAGAGATAAGAGATGGTTTCCAGCCGGTTCAGATATCGGAAACAGAGCGTGTTTACTATATGGCAAAAGTGTAAATAATCAAGACCACAATCACCTATTCATGAATCTCTCATAATCTTTCTTTCAGCTACACCTTTCTGGGTGTTGTTAAATATCGGTCTGGTGTACAATGAACTGGATGAGGATGTTTTCTTTTTACTGACATTTCAAGACATCTCTGAATATAAAGAAGCGATCAACCCAAGCTGTAAGTATACTGAAGCCTCGGTCATACGAGGATGAGAGTTGATGAGAGTTAATTGACAGTCACGCATTGCTACTGGGGACATTTCAAGCTCTAGATTAACAAAATAAAGGTTTGATGAATGTTCCAACTATGTTTTAACTTCAATACAATACATGATAGTGTTGGGAAAGCATTAAGAACAGCTAACCAAGCTCACGTGACTGCCAACTCTCATGCACTCTCATCCTCGTGTGATCCGAGCTTTGCGCACTGTAGCTGCATGCCCATGGTTTTAAACTTAAGGAAAGCTGCCTGTCAACGATAAGTTTGGGCTAATAGTGGAACATCCTTCAAGTTTTCAAGCAAATCATCAACCTAACAAATTTCCTACGAGCTGTGTTTGCGTGCTCGACTATATTCTCTATCCTTGCATATATACAACAGTTCATGATGATAATATTACCATGCTGAAAAAGATGGTTAGGATGTTATAAGGGTTAACTAATTGCTTTACCAAATATATGATTATTTATATCAATTCAAAACTTGAACGAACGTATTTCGTCATAATTCTTAGATCGTAAACACCGATGGTCGGAATTCAACAAAGCTCTTCACACAAAACCCATGCCAGCCAATCCAATTTCGAAAGCGAAAGAAGAGAAGAATCGAGTTCACATTGCTCAGGTATTTTTTTTCCTTTTTCGTAATTCTTAATTTATCATCCCGGTCAGACATTTCGATTTTCTGTTTATTATCTTTTGCCAACACCTCGCTCTCTCTTCATTTTCTATTACTTTTTTTGCCATTGTTTATTTCACCGTTTCCACAAAAAATTAATTCACATTTCTTTACACCCAACCCACCAATACTTTTGATAACTCACGTTACCTAGTTCATGGAATCATAGAAAAAAACAATAGTAACGAAATTTTACAATTTCCTACATAAGTGACTAAAGGCCTGGGCAAAGTAGGAAACATTGTTGTGGAAACATTGTTGTGGAAACATTGTTTCCTGCCAATGTTTCGCCATATATGTTTCCCAGAGTGGGCAAACACTAGGAAACATTAGTGAGAAACATAGGGAAACATCAAATGTTTCTGAATTTGCTAGGAAACATTTTTGCTTCTCGGGAAGCAAATTTTGTTTCCGCAACAATGTTTCCACGGGTGGGCAAACATTGGACAATCACAAATGTTTCCACAACAATGTTTCCTAGTTTGCCCAGGGCTTTATTCAACTTTGTGAATTGGACATATCCCTATTTTGTCTATTTATCAATTATCATATTAAATCTGACATTTTTTGTATCTCTTCAGTTAAGGGAGGAAAATGTAAACATCCTGCCTGGATACCAGCAAGAGATCCCAGATACACCTCGCTATGTCATTCTACATTGCTCTGCAGTGAAAATAGTGTGGGATTGGTTCATTTTAATATTCATTCTGTATACGGCCACATCCGTACCATTCATAGTATGCTTCAAGTTCGATTCCCTCCCAATGACCATCGCCGACACAGGGGTAGACGTCATGTTTCTCATCGATATTCTTCTTAATTTCCATACTTCATACGTCGGCGATGATGGCTCGATAGTTTTCGATCTGCAGAAGATAAGACGAACTTATTTCCGAAGTTGGTTCTTCGTGGATATGATCACCTCCTTGCCGTATGGTTTGATTGGTTTGCTCATGGGTCGTGGACTAGGAAAGGTAAGTGATGTTTTCGGAGCATATATTATGTATCTCGAACGTTGGGATCAAGTGTAGGTAGTATTCTACAATAATTTGTCGTGGTTTGTGTCTGAACTACCTGAAAAAGATCTCTCAAACGTGGTGGTCCAATGTAGGTAGTATTCTACAATAAGCTGCCATGGTTTGTGTATGAACTACCTGAAAAAGATATCTCAAACGTCGTAGTCCAGTGTAGGTAGTATTCTACAATAAGCTGCCATGGTTTGTGTCTGAACTACCTGAAAAAGATAACCTGTTCTCCATAGAGGTTCATTAAGGACGATCCCTTAACGGTGCAGTGTTACTGTATTAGGTAACCGTAGAACCCGGAACTAGGTAAAGTCAAACTGGAATCATGTGACTGAGGTAAAATTATAATCAGACAAGTGCATGACATGTTCTTACCACAATAACACCAACCCTTATTTCTTACCGACATACATTTCATCTCTTCCAGGGCATCACAGACTTGATAGGATTTCTCAAAGCGATACGTTTACTGCGTCTCAATCGCGTGGTGCGTGCTTTAGATCAATACTTGGAGTATGGTTTTATCACTTTGATTCTCTGGATATTATTCTTCTGTCTTTGTGCCCATTGGATGGCTTGCATTTTCTTTGCCATAGCAGAACATTACGATAACTTCGCCGAGATTGGCTGGGTGCGCGCAATGTCGGATCAGACAATGCAGCCGCTGATTATTGTCAATGGTACAGTACTTCAGACTCCAACACTTGCTTCGCTCTACATGTCTTCGCTATATTTTTCACTCACAAGTCTTACGTCCATTGGTTTCGGAAATATCGCCCCAAATACAACAGCTGAGAAAATTTTCTCATGTGTGACCATGATTTTTGGAGGTAGGTTTTTGAACTGTTCTTCCTAGAGGTTCAGCCAGGGTTACCCATTATTTATCAGCAAATCAGAGTAACAATAAATGAAACAACTGCATATTGCAGGGAATGAAAACCCTCGTTGAAGATTGTGAAAGGCAGTCTTACTAGACTGCCTACCTCCGCCAGAGAGTTGAGTTATGTCTAATGCATAAATTATGCAATGGGCTAATGGAAAAGCCCTGCATGGGCAAACTAGGAAACATTCTTGTGGAAATATTTGTGATTCTCGATGTTTCCTCAAATGTTTCCCTGTTTGCCCACCCGTGGAAACATTGTTGCGGTAACAAAATTTGCTTCCCGAGAAGCAAAAATGTTTCCTAGCGAATTCAGAAACGTTAGATGTTTCCCTATGTTTCTCACTAATGTTTCCTAGTGTTTGCCCACTCAGGGAAACATGGCGAAACATTGATAGAAAACAATGTTTCCTATTTTGCCCAGGGCTTTATACTCTGCTTGGAAAAGTAAGACAAACTTTTGCTAATTTCTCATCCAATTTTCAAATAAAATTGTCGTTGGGAAATCTCCATTAATGCCACAAATTTTCGTTTTAAGAGGCAATTTTTTTCAATGTCACGAATTTGCAATGAAAAGTGTTCAAAACCTAAAATCTTTTTGGCGTTCCTCTCAAAATTACTTTGTTTTAGTTTTATTCTCTAGTTTATAGAGTTAGCTACCTTTTTAAATGCATCTGCCGGTTGAGAAACATAAAATAATAGTTAAAAATTGTCAATTAAAATACAATTATCAAAGATGCTTTTTAATATTGACGCCATATTTACAGCCATATATTAAGCAAAACTACTGAACTTCAGACGTCATTTTCTCTTTGGCGTGTCATCTAAAATCTTTTCATTTTAGCATTATTTTACAAATAAAGCACTAAACATACTTTTTAAGTTTGTTTGCCGATTGAGAAACGTATCGAAAAATAAAAATTTTGAATTTAGTCATAACCTCAAGTGATATATTATACGCATTAGTTTTGAGCGCGTGTTACGTAACATACAAAAAAATCTCCTCTTAATACGTTTGACATTTTTCGAGTTATCGTGCTGAGTGACAAACACAAAGACGCGGATGAAAGCATGACATCCTGGCGGAGGTAGCAGTTGCATATTGCAGGAATGCAAACCCTTGTTGAAGATTATGAAAGGCACTATTATTTAAAGGCACAGTTCAGCCTTTTGAATGATGGTTTCTAAGGCACAAACTAGGAAAATCGATTGAGCATAATTCAAGATCAGCAAACTTAATGTTTTTAAACATTTTAAAACATCTTTATTGTTAAAAACATTGAGTTTACTTATCTTGAATTATGTATAATTGATTTTCCTAGTTAGTTTTTTCAATTAAAAGGGTTGAAATGTGCCTTACAAACCATCATTCAAAAGGCTGAACTGTGCCTTTAAGCGGTTACAGAACACCTTTGAGTGTTAATTTTGCCTAAAATTTTTTTATTGGTTTCCATGAAAGCATTAGACTAGTTCTACTATCTGACCAAGTTTGGACGAAAAATGTTAAAACTCGCAGAGTTATTTAATAAAATACATTTCGCTGCAATAAGAAAAACATTGAAAATGTAATATTCAAATTCAATTTTCTCTCGAAGAATTTTACGGTAATTACTGATTTTCAAACGAGTTGTTCTCCTGCGGGTTTCAGCCAATTTTTCTCAAATTTTCACAGGACATAGCTAAAGACGTCCGTTTCAAAATGGTGTTCGGCTTTGTTCTAATTTTAGATATTTTAATAATAAAGAGCAATTCACTCAAACAATTCAGAAATATATTGCAGTCGTCAAAGAAATCGCCATATTAGCGGAATGACGAAATAAACAAAAATTTCCGAACACAATTTTTTAGAACAACTATTTTACTGTTTAAAAATTATATTTTCATAAATATAACTAAAACCAGCACGAGCACAACTCAAAAGCGTAACGGTACCGCGATTTAAGATTTTCCTAAATAATTCTTACATTATTTTATTGTTTGTTAATTTTATAACTTTACCATATTTTGCATTCACTGGCGATCATTTGGTGAAAATTTTATGAAAATCAGACTGATTTTGAGCGCGCAGTAGCGATTTTCCGCAAAACGCCAAAAAGGGTGTCCTGTAACCTTAACAGCTCTTCTTCGATACGGTATAAACAAACCTAGCCGTTTTTTCTGTGCAGGTTTATGCTATGCAGTGATTTTCGGACAAGTGACAGCAATTGTGCAACAGTCGCAGAAGAAATCTGAAGGTTATCATGAAACCTTGGACAACATGCGTTCATTTTGTAAACTTTACAATGTGCCCAAAGAAATTGCCACGAGAATTATTGATTATTACATGTACACATGGGTGTTGAATAGAGGAGTGGACACTAACCAAGTGAGTGCAATCATTTACATGTTACTTCAACTAACATTCATACTAGACAGTTCTATCATTTCTAAGCTATTCTCCATAAAGGGCCGGGCTAGGTCGTTCCTTATGAAGAAAGCGGAGTACCGGGACATAATACCTGAAAAATACAAGGAGACCTTATGCATAATGACGTCACAAGGCTTGATGCCCGCGAGGATTGCTGGTCTTAGTAGTCATCACCCGGGAAAATGTTGATAGTAGACTGTTTAATTTTCCGGGCAATGACTACTAAGACCAGCATTCCTCGTGGGCATCAAAGCCTTGTGACGTCATTATGCATAAGGTCTATTGCAAGTACACTTCTCTCATACGACTGAAGTGAAATTATAAACAGACAACAACAACATAATGCAGAATTCGAATCTCAGTCGCAGAGGTTACTGGCGCCTGTAACACTCCATACATTTTCAGGTCATTAATGTATTTCTCAAATGTAATTTTTCCAATAGGTCTTACTGAATTGTCCTAAAGATCTACAATCAGACATCTGTATTCACCTCAACCGGAAAATAATTGATAGTACTCCAGCTTTTGGCGAGCTGTCAAACGCCGTGCTCAGAGCTGTAGCGAGGAACTTCGCTATACATCGAGTGGCACCTGGGGAGAGAGTGGTACATGAGGGGGAAAGTTTGGAGACGGTGTATTTCATTGGCAGTGGTTCCTTTGAAGTCACACAGAAAGGAAGAGTTGTGGGATTGTTGGGTAAGATAACTAAGCTTACTTTATTTAAGCTGCATAGCTCGAGCTCTGCCAGTTCTAAACAGTTCTTCCTACAGATCCAGTATTACTCTGTTAGAAAATATATAAGGAGAATTTCGACGTTTCGAGCCTTTCGTCCAGTTGGCAGTTAATACTAGGCTAGTCTTGAAGTTTTGAAGGATTTGTAAGAAATGTTTGAAGGAACTGACTCAGTGTTAAACACATCAGTTCCCTCTAACATTTCTTACAAATTCTTCAAAACTTAGAATTTACCGATGCATGCAAAATTCCTACTGTGATCACAGAAACTTTGATAGTGTAAACCAACCTTTACTTCTAAACTGTTCTTCCCTGCAACAAAAGAAAGGCACTTTTATTGGTTTAGTTTTAATACAAGAAGAAATTGGATTACCATAGAAAACTTCCATTATTTGGCAGAGTTAAACTGTAAGTTATTTTTTCATATGATCAGAGACTACTAAGGTGAGATTATAATCAGACAACACCTTACTGTAAGAATCAGATCCGTTTCGCAGAATTGGTAGAGTATGCCCAAGTATGTGCCACTAACATCCATTCTACCGGAACATCGCAGCATGTAACCTCTGCTGCTAAGATGTTCCGGTAGAATCACAATCAAACTTCAACCTTAATTTTCAACTAATCTTCATATTTTGATTTTTAGGCGAAGGTGACGTATTTGGTGATGACGTTTGTCGCTTCAGTGATGTTGGAAGATCAGTGGCTGATGTGTTTGCACTCACGTATGCCAATGTTCATGCTATTGGTCGAGATGAGTTATTGAATGCTCTCGCATTTTACCCAGAGTATGGATATCAGTTTGCCAAAGCTTTCAGGCTCTCGTACAGTTTAAGAGACGAGGTTAGTCTATTTCTTCATTTAAAGCCACAACTGATTTTCATTATACCTGCCTGCCCTACCTACTTACTTACCTACCTACCTGTAATAACAACTATCTCTTAATGCTTATTTAGGTAACAATGAGAAAACTTTCGTCCCACCCACGTGCAAAATCTCATATACCGAAGGGAATAATCGACGGGCGCAGATACAGCATTGTTGAAGAGATGCAACATGCCTATGACACGGACTCAAACAGCGGGGACCTGGGCACTCCCAACAGTCAAAATATGACCGACACAGACCCACCGAGCAAACATTTTGTCAAAGCCGCAAAACCTCGTCTTAGCCATGGTAATGTCATGGAAGGTATCCCGGAAGATGCCGAGCTTGACCCGAGCGGTGACGATGAGGATTTCAAACGCTGGAGTGAGTACCATAACGGGCGAGATGTTTCTGAAGGACTTCTCAACGAAATCAGCGGAATGAAGTCGGAAGTCAGACGCGAAATCGAGGTTATGGGCGGGAAGATGAATCAATTGGAGCAAAATATCTCGACTATATTAACTCTACTCCGAGACCAAGGTCTCAAGTCTCCAGGGTCAGCATTTATTTCCACTCTCAAGTCACCCGAGCCAGCGAGAGCTCATAGCAATACTGCTGGTATTATATCACGTGTGAAATCTGAGCTGCCTGAAGAGATTCTGCCCGACTGGGTCGAGATGGAAAACTTTGGAATGGCGGGAGTTACAAGGGATGATGGGACGCCGAAACAGGAGGAAGCCGAGGAGGGGAATGAGGAGGAAGAAGTGAAGTCGAAGAAAATTGGCGGGAGAATCACGAAGAAACGAAAACTTGAAGCGAAACGAAAGAAGAAAAAAGCTGAAAAATCGAAATATGACTCAGAGGACGAACACGAAGCACCTCATGATGACGACCTCCTTGATGCGCCACCACCAGAATTTACGGAAATACCTGCAGAACCTGAGACTCCCGAGGTTTCTCAGCCTGCAGAAGAGAATCCCGTGGAAGAGGAAAAGCCCAAACGAAAGAAGAAAAAAGGCGACAAGTCTTCCAAACATAAAAATGACGACGTAGTTCCCAGTTCATCACGAGAAGGCTCGGCCAAGGTGGCTCTGGAGATGAGTGAAATTTTCCGCCAAGACGAGACCCAAGACAACGAACCCGAAGACGACTTGTTGAAACCTGCAGATGAAGACGAGCCGGGCAGACTGTCATCTTCAAGTCAACCTGAAGACAGCAAGAAAAAACGTAAAAAGAAAAGGAGTAAGAAGTCATCCAGTGTATCACGGGAACCTTCTGCCAAGCCAGAGACTCGAAACGAAGATGCACAGCCTGACGAGGACTCTGGAAAACCGGATTCACCAAGACCTGGAAGCCCTGCAAGAAATACTGAGGAAAACGAACCACAGAGCCAGCCTGCACAACCTGACGAGCCGGAGCGCCCTGAAAATGACAGGTCGGATTCACCAGTTGCTTCAAGAGCAAATACAGCGCGAACATCAAGCGCTCGAAGTCCCCATGGGCAAGATAACTCACCTAAAGAAAATACTCCCTCGGAAGAAAATAATCCCCCAGCAGAAAATAATCCCCCAGCAGAAAATAATCCCCCAACCGGAGAAAGACCACCAAGTGGAGGCAATACTCCGAAAATACAAAGCCCCGAGCCTGAGAATAAGCCACCGAGTCGCGAAGCAAGCCCAGGAAGAGGCGGTGATGTCGCGCTCACTATAGAGAACTCGGACGAAGATGATTTTCAGGTTAAGAAAAAAGAGAAACCTGACAATGTTGAGTAAAACAATTTATATGTGACTGTGAACACTCTTTTCTACGGTTTTTATCCAGGACTTCGACCTTCATCCTAACTTCAGTTTTATGAATGTTTCTTATAATTCGTAGAGTGGTTTATAACAACGAGTTTGACAAAAAAAGTTTTCTGTTATAAAGGAGAACACGTTCTTAGTAATTCACGTAACCAATAGCATGACCAATCACGCTACAGTTAGGTCCAGCCAATCACGATCGAGAAATGACCAGTTCATCCAGGGTTCCCGCCGTGCCCCACCAGAGAGAGGCGAGGACGAGTCCTACACAACTTTTTCCAGTTCAGTGACATACGAGACGCATCTATCATCGGAAAAATGTCACCTTTGCCAAAAATAATCCAAGTGGGACAATTACGGAATGACTGAGCGACTCATTTGGAAAACTTTCCAACTAGACCATAATGATTGCACAGTTGTCAGCGAGGGTTTCCCAAGAGGGTTGGGGCGGGGGGTCTGTGTTCTCGTGTTCCCTTGGAATTTTTTCCTTTATTCCCTTGTTTTTCAGAAATATTTCACTATGTTGACTATGGTTTCCCAAGCTTACATTTTCCCTTCTTCCCTAGCTTTGTTCGATCTCTTCTTCCCTAGAAACCAGTTGCCCTAAAAATCTCTGGGAGACCCTCCGCAGTCATGTAACTTAAAATTGAAGTCCAAAAGAAAGTGTAAATTAATTCTTAATTGCCCGCAAGCACAAAAGTTACATCGGCAATGACGAGTAGTTTTAATACTAATATTTTCATACACCCTTTTCATAAATGGCTGCGATTAAAAATTCTTTTATGTGCATATAAATTGGCCCAACTAGCCTCGTTTCTGAGTAGAAATTCCTTTGAAATCTCAACATGAGTACGAGGCTAGTTGGGCCAATTTATATGCACATAAAATAATTTTTGATCGACAGCCATTTATGAAAAGGGTGTATAGGAAACAATTTTTTATCGTAACTTTTTATTCTGTTTACTTTGATTAATTGCACTTGTCAATTAAGTGAACCAATGTGATCACAGCCTCGCACTACAGCCTTGGGCGTCATGATTTTTTAGTTTGTAAAATTGCGCCAGTAGAATATGTATATGAACAGCATATTGCACAACATACTGTACAAAAGCGTTATCTCCAACATATATATTGCACTCAGTTGTATTTTTTATAGTGATAATAAATATATATATACGTTAACTGAACTAAAATAACTTTATTGATAGTGGATACTGGATAGTAACTAAGGTTTTTCTCTCAGTTTTAGATTGTTATTTACAGATGAAAGGCCGTTTTAACTCAGTTTATTAAGGTCCATTTCCCCTCAAGAAAAATTTCCGCGGACAGAAAATTTTCCGAAAATGTAGTTAATCGTGTTTTTAAATTTGATATGACATAAAAATATAGTAAAGATACATTTTTAGATTTTTATAAGTTAGATAAAAACACACTGCTAACTTTTTTAGTCGCAATTCAATTGATCGGTAAATTGGAATATCTGTTTTTATATCAAATGGTAAATTAGAAATAAAATTTTTAAAAAGAAAAGTGCCTCATCAGTCCATACTTCCCGACTCTGCTAGCCCGTATCGGTCAAGTCCGTCTCGTGCTAGCCGCTAGAACGCCGTGTGTTAACGTTTAAGCTAGATTTCGGCTAAACTCAACGCTATCGTCAGAGGCGGTGAAAGGTGGCTTACCAACCGGTATCGAACGAACTACGGGGGAGAGTGCCGGCGGCCCTCAGAGTTATGCCTGACACCCTTTTCGCAAGATCCTATGATCGGTAACTACCACACACAATAGTAACATTTCGGTATATAAGTACGTTACAGTTGCTTGGTGTGGTGCGTGTGGGACGCTTTAGGTCGATGTTTACCAAACCATTGAAACAAACGCATGCGCGATAACTTGACACTCGGGTAAACGTAGCGCATGCGTGGGCATCATCCAATCAGGAAGCAGGAAAATTTCGCACTGGTCCCGCGAGTTCGAGACACGTGCGAGACGGCTCAAAAATTTAAAAAAATTATTTGCCTCCTAAGAAATCACTTTGCAATTCTTAAGCATAAAATATTTTAGGCCCCTGGGAATTGAAATCGAATTGCTAATAGATCATATTACTGTTGTTGTGATTAAATAAATGCTTAAATTTTGCTTTATGCACTCGCGTGTTCAGTAATTTTGACAGTTGTGCTATTTTAAATTCCCAGGCGCCTAAAATCTTTTATCTTTAAAACAATATCGATTTCTTGGGAAATTCCGAGGTTTTTTTTATACAACTTGTACATGCACCTTCTCAATATTTTACGCATCATTACGTTCAGCTGTTTGGAAGGGCATTCAAATTTTAACAATAGTGATTTCAATAGTTTTCTTTTTTTTGGGACACCCTGTATTTCAGCCTGTTTTAGGCCCGTTTCATACGCCGTACTTCACATGTGCCGAATACATTAAAAACAATAGGTACTGTAGGTACAACAACAGCTCATTACCTATTGTCTCATTACCACATGTGAAGTACGGCGTATGAAACGGGCCTTATACGTCGAATTTCGGTCGCGTCGAATGCAATTCAAACAATAGATAATGAAGCTCAATGAGGTTTATCATCTCATTGTACTGTATTCGACGCGACCAAAATTCGACGTATAAAACAGGCCTAAAGTGACAATACTTAACTATTATTTTGTGTTTCCCAATCGCCAGATACATTTAAAAAGGTTGCTAACGGTGTAAACTACAAAATGAAGCTAAAACAAAGTAATTTTGAGATGAACGCCCAAACAATTTTAGACTTACACGAAAATACAATGAGCTCAATCACTACAATTAACTTGTGACCATGGAATGTCCAAAGAATTTCAAATCAACAACCATTCCCGGGCCTATTGTAATAATGTTCTCCAAGGGATTACAACCAATCAATAATTTTGCCTTCAGCCAATCAGCGAGCTCATTTGCTTAGCTCAGCCAATCAAGACGAGCGTGTGTTTGTGTAACTGGGCGTAATATCTTTTACGTGCGAGGCAAGTTTAAAATTTCGCTTCGTGGCAGCAAGCTTACATTTGCACAAGTACTCGAAGAGAGAAGTTTGTCTCGAAAGATCGCTGTTTAATCAAGCTAAATTTAAGGTAAGAATCTTTAGTCTTTTACTGTGAATTTGCTTTAGCCTTCGTCAATCGAAGGGCGACTTATATATGTTTTTGAAACGCGACTAAATTCATGAACCGTTCGCTAATAGAATTCGTTCAAATATTTTTTTCGATCCTGCATGAGTAGTCGCCACGTGTATTGTACGGCCTTTCAAACTTTTGGCTATTTCTTAACATTTTCGATGAGATCTTGTAGCATTAAACTTCAGAATCCTTGTCTTTTGTCTTGCAATAACTTATATTTCTTTTCTTCCAATTTTAGGCCAGAAAGTTCGGCGAGAAATTCGCTCAAGCCATTGACTGGCCACGAAGTCATGCGGAGATATATAACCAGGTACATATATGTCATATTTCTCTATAAATATTTGTCGCAAACTAGAATTAACGCTTACTTTTAAGAATTGTTAAGTATCCCGGTAGATTTATAGTCCCCTTAATAGTCTAAATTTTGGTCAACTTTTACTCAAGATAATACCTAAAATGAAAGCTGTATGGTTTACTCAAACGATTTGGTTGTACTTCATCTGTACTGTACAGTTTGTCCACAATTTTGTACGATATTTTCGAGACTTCTTAGTTAAAAATTCTGAAATTAATTTGCTATTTCTTTGAGCTTATGTTGCAATTAGACTCGGAGTTTTGTTCTATCTTATTAATAACAACTCTGAAACGAATTTTGTTTAATTCTACTAAATATTAATACTGAATTTTGCTGTAAAATGCTTTCATACGAGTATAGACGCGTTCAATTATTGATGTTTTTTTTTTATTTTCCTTCCAGGTGCAAAGTGTAATGAAGTGAAATGACCCGCAAAAATGATATCCCTTTCAACATGCATGAGTAAGTAGAATTTAATGCATTTGTCATGATAGTTTCGCCTCAGTCAATGTGAGAATAATTATTCATGCAGCAAATTCGGGTACTCCGAATTCCTGTCGTAACACACAGGCGTTATGCATTTCTTGACGTAATATTTTTTGTTCTGTACGTATAACACGCGCTCAAAACCAATTCCGATTACATTCAAACTTGTATTTTTCGACACGTTTCTCAATCGGCAAGCAAACTTAGTGCTTTATATGTAAAATATTGCTAAAATGAAGAGATTTTAAATGGTACGCCAAAGAGAAAATGATGTCTGAAGTTCAGTATATGTTTTGCTGATAATATTGGCGTCACTTTTAAAGCATTGCTAATTGTAGTTCATTTTACTTTTCAGGTTGGAAGGAGGAAACCCGCGCTTGGGCGGACAAGGATTTTTTACCTGCACATTTTTATTTTTGAGCCGATTTTTTTCATACTCAGTCGTCGTCAGGACGCAAGACTTCAGAGACAAGGAGACGAGAAGAGCCCAGCTCGTCTGCCTTCATTTCAAAACTCGCACATCCAAAATTTTAAGTGTCTGGAAACATACTTTAGGCCTCTCTTAGGGCTAGTTTAGGATGATATGAGAAACGAGCGTGATGAACTCGTCAGATTAAGTTAGTTAGGACTGAATGCGTGAGATAAACGCTTAGCCAGTCCCCTCGGTATCTGCCCCAAAACATGTTCGCACATTTTATGTTTGTTCAATGCTCAATGTGGAGCACTCGTGGAAAAGAAGAAGATTAATGGTGAACGAAGATTCACAAGGTATTGTATTGTGTTCTATATATTTATATTTATCATTCAGGGTTTCTAAAAAGACCTAGTGACCCTCTAGAAAGTTAGTAGTTTAGTCTTGATCACTCAATTGCACTATACTTATTTATGTTTTATTTTGTTGTTTTAGAAAACGGAAGCCATTATGATGGGATGTCTCTTACGAATGCGAATGCAAGTTGGCGTAAGCTGATGAGTTTGATGGCTCGAGTATTTTCCCAGAGCTTCAGTACTGAAATAGGTTTGCACCGGGTGCTCCAGTTTTTAGCCAACAATACAGAGTGTCTCTGGGTACTTCAGATTTAAACAAACACCACAGATTGACTCTGGGTAATCCAGATTTAAATAAACACTACAAATTTACACAGAGTAGCCCGGATTGAGTCGAGCATCGCAGATTGTTTCTGGGTACTCCAGATTGAAACAAACACCACAGATTTTCGCCGGGTACTCCGGATTTATTAAACACTGCAGGGTTTTTCGAATATAGTCGCCTAAGTGGTGACGTCAGCAGTGATTTGAAGTAGTTAGACTTCAATGAGGTATGGATGCTGAAAACATTCTAGCAAAACGTTTGAACGAAGAACGAAATGCCGAATCCCGTGTACAAATTCTCAGTGATCTGAAGCTTGCGGTAGTGTAGGTCCGTGTTAGCAGTTCAGTGATTTTCCAGCTCAGTTTCTACAAACAGAGCATGCGTGGAACGGTCGATAGCGATGTTGGTTTCGTGTGATTTCCCGCGAGTTGTCCCTGCCCTCAGATTTGATGGAGAAGTACGTTGGAAAGGCGCCTTCCTATATGCGTGCTTTTCGTTTGAGTCTGGTGGAAGGGGCATTTCAACCGGAAGCCAAGGGAAATCAATATCGCTATCCATCGTTCTGCGCATGCTCCGGTTGCAGAAACTGAGCTGGAAAATCACTGGACTGCTCACACAGACCTACAACTACCGTAAATTTTAGATCACTGAGAACTTGTATGCAGGATTCGACCTTTCGTTCTTCGTCCAAGCGTTCTGCTAGAATGTTTTCAGTATCCATTCTTCAACGAGGTCTAACTGCTTTAAATCACTTCTGACGTTATCGCTTAGATATCTGTATTCGTACCCAGACTCAGTTGCTCACAGCACGCATAAATACTTAACCAGCTTTAGAGGAAATCAACTTGAGTTAACAGCCTCGGTTTCTTCGGAAACTTTGCGTTTGCACAAGAAAGAGTACCCATGGCAATTCATTCCGATGACGACGTCCGACCCCAGATGACGCTGAACCTACGATGACTGCGTAAAATTACGGTTTGACGACTAACTCTCGGTAAATCTGTGAAGGTGTATATATGTTGCTATGTTAGAACGCGTGCTCAGAATCCTGTGTAAAGTATAGTTCTATTTATTATTTATCATAGTCGGGATTCTGGGTACTAATTATCCTGGTGCTCTTATTCCGGTATATTTGGGTTGGCTACGTTGCGACGCATGCGCGCTAAAACATGGTCTAAAACTTGCGAGGTATTTCATGAGGTTTATTTGTTTTTTACTTTGCGACTAGTTTCGTTTCCTCAGCGTCTAAACGTAGCTCATCCAATTTGACGCATGGTTTTTGCGTGGTCTTTGGCATGGTCTGTGCATGGTTTTGACATGGTCTATGCATGATGATTGCATGGTTTTTGGCATGGTCTGTGCATGATTTTTGCATGATCTGTGCATGATGTTTGCATGGCTTTTGGCATGGTCTGTGCATGATTTTTGCATGGTCTGTGCATGATTTTTGCATGGTCTGTGCATGATTTTTGCATGGTCTGTGCATGATGTTTGCATGGTCTGTGCATGATGTTTGCATGGTCTGTGCATGATGTTTGCATGGTTTTTAGCATGGTCTGTGCATGATTTTTGCATGGTCTGTGCATGATTTTTGCATGGTCTGTGCATGATTTTTGCATGGTCTGTGCATGATGTTTGCATGGTCTGTGCATGATGTTTGCATGGTTTTTGGCATAGTCTGCATGATTTTTGCATGGTCTGTGCATGATTTTTGCATGGTCTGTGCATGATGTTTGCATGGTTTTTGCATGGTCTGTGCATGGTTTTTGCATGGTCTGTGCATGAATTTTGCATGGTCTGTGTGCATGCATGGTCTGTGCATGGTTTTTACATGGTTTTCACATGGTCTGTGCATGATATAACTACAAAGCACTAAGTACATTGCATCGATTTCAAAATGAAATATATGTATGTCTTGGTCTTTTGCAGTTTTGGTCCATTGGAAAATTACGCTTAAATTACTGAGCACTTAGAAAAATGCTTGAAATTTTACCTATTTCGTGTGTGTCAAAAACACTTTGCAAAAAAAAAATTATTTGGAAAAATTCTTGTTTCGCCCCGACTCGGGAATCCAAGCGTAGTTTTTTAATAGGCCTTGCGAAGCGTTTGGTTTTGATGCGAAAGTCGCCAGGAACGGCTAAGTTCATGAATACTTTGTACACTGTGAAACACGTCATCAAATTTATGCGCGGGAACATGGTATTCGTGAACTTGGTTGTGCGCTGCATATGCTAATAAGGTCTTCGCGCTTTATTCTATTAATGTTAGTTAGTTCTCCACGAGTTCGTACGGATTCGTATATAATCTTAAAGATTTATAAATAAACGTCGTTTTCATGCAAATATTCGCAAATTGCAAAAATTTGTTCTGGAGACGGACGCACACTAAAAAAAAATTAAAAAAGAGGAAAATGACGCTGCCTCGCAGATTAGGCGTGCGCATGGAACCTGGTTCACAATTTGTGAAGCTTGTTTGGCGTACCGCGCTTGGAAAATGCGCGTGGAAGAAAAAAGCCTTTGACCGCAATAAATGCAATACAAAGTTTTTATCTTCACGCGCGTCTTTTTCGCGCTAGGGCGTTTTGTCCGTCTTGCCCTGACGGGTATTATATTTCGATAATACCACAAGAACTTTTTTGTCTTGAAAGTGAGTATGCATCATTTTTCTTAATATCCCTGCTAGCGGGATTTTTGCCCTCCCCGTGAATAAAATCGGTGCTAGCAGGGATATATGTATCTGCACTAACTTTTGCACCCCATCTCTAGATGGTCGCTTAATCTCTGGTCGTGAGATAGCAGAAGCTTTTTTCTTCAGGGCATTCGGCAAAACTTAAGGTTGACGACGATTTTTTGACGGTAGCAATATGGCGACGTTTGTGCAAATAATAGTGTAGTATATTGTAGTATCCGGCATTAATTCCGGCTGACAATGGGCTGTGAGTTTGTGGCCGACACAGATTCCTTCGGCTGCATTTCTTCCGATTAATCTTCTTTGGTTCTCCGGTATATCTTCTCGCATATATCTTCTCCGGTATTAAAATTCGGCTAACATATTAGGAGGGTTTTCCTCCGGGCAATGCCCGGTTTCCCTCGAAACAAAAAACAGTGCCCGTGTTCCGGGACCTAAAACCGTACTGCTGAATTCAGTATGTAAAATATGGAAAAGATTCAAAATATTCATTACATTATTGCGTGGCCTCCAAGCTTTACAAAATCAACACACACCTTACCTTTAGCAAAAAAAGTTGGATTTCTACAACAATTTTTGAGATTGTGCACGGAGTAACGGTTTTAAGGTCTCTGGGTTAGATTCCCAGAGCACTGTCGCTATGTTTCGCCTGTATTCGTGGTTTTCATTTGGGAGTCAAGGATCTGTGTCAGCTACTTTGTTTATTTGTTGTTTTCACGCTAGTAACAAATGATGGTGAGGACAAGGTTCCTGATGGTGAGGAGAAGGTTCCTGATGGTGAGGAGAAGGTTCCTGATGGCGAGGACAAGATTCCTGATGGTGACGACAAGGTTCCTGATGGTGAGGACAAGGTTCCTGATGGTGAGGACAAGGTTCCTGAAGGTGAGAACAAGGTTCCTGAAGGTGAGAACAAGGTTCCTGAAGGTGAGGACAAGGTTCCTGACGGTGACGACAAGGTTCCTGATTAAGTGGCAAAAAAATGAGCAAAAAGTAAAGCTATAGCCTTAACTTTTCCTCCATTTTTTGCCACTTTTTCAAACATGAAATAAGTGGCAAAAAATGAGCAATGAGCCTTAACTTTTCGTCTTTTTTTTGCCACTTTTTCAAAAATGAAATAAGTGGAAAAAAATGAGCAAAAAGTAAAGCTATAGCCTTAACTTGTCGTCCATTTTTTGCCACTTTTTCAATTTTTCAAGTGTGTGTAGTGTAAAATTATTTCTTTAATATTCTGTTCATTTTTGCCCTTGAAAAAGGGGGGAGGGGGGATTACAAAAAAGTAAAGTCTATCCCCTTAAGATAATTTAGTCTATTTTTGCCCTTCGAAACGGGGGAAAACGGCAAACAAGTAAGGCCTAACCACGTAATATTTTATCCATTTTAGACCGTTTATTTATTTCTTTAAAACACGCAAAAAGAGGAAACAATTTCGTAGGCCAAAAGTGTCGAAAACTGGCCAAATATCGCAAAAAAACTGAATGTACGTTAGGTACCCCCTTACTTTTTTGGTCATTTTAGGCAATTTTGTATTTGTGAAAACGGTTGCCTTAATTTTGCTTAACTTTAGTACTTTTTCGTTATTATTTTTAATGCCAAAAAATAGAGGTTTAGGCTTTAATTTTTGGTAACGTAAATTTTTTTGACAAAAATTTGGTGATGACAGATTATGTAGAAAGGATATTGTTAGAGCCCCGAATAGACCTACTGGTCGAGTGGTAGTGTCCTGGTGTTGCATGCAGGAGAACTAAGGGTCGACCCCTCTTGTTGTCAAAGCCATTTCAATCCCACGTGTTGTTGTTAATTAATTATTCCACCCGAGAGGAGAAAGAGTTAAGTGGAATAAAAAATAAGTTAAAGAAAGTGCAGGCGACGACGGTCTAGTGGTAAGGACAAAAGTGTTGCAAGTGGCTGGTGCCTGGTTCGAGTCGCGGTTGTGCCAAGGCATTTTAGCGTCGGGCATCGTTAATTAATTCCACCCGAGAGGAGAAAGAGTTGAGTGGTATAAAAAAGAAATTAACACAAGTGCAGGCGAGACGGTCTAGTGGTAAGGACGAAGTGTTGCAAGTGGCATGGTGCCAGGTTCGATTCCTGGTTGTGTCAATAGCATTTTAATAGCGGGGGTCGTTGTTAATTAACTCCACCCGAGAGACGAAAGAGTTAAGTAGAATAAAAAAGAAGACAAAGCAAGTGCAGACGAGATGGTCAAGTGATAAAGACGAAGTGTTGCAATTGCGTGGAGCCAGGTTCGATTCTAGGTTGTGTCAAAAGCATTTTAATACCGGGTGTCGTTAATTAATTCCACCCGAGAGACGAAAGAGTTAAGTAGAATAAAAAAGAAGATAAAGCAAGTGCAGGTGAGATGGGCTAGTGGTAAAGACGAAGTGGTATAATTAATCATAAGGTCGATGGGAAAATGCTAAAGTACAATAAAAAATATAACCATTTCACCAATAGTCCCCACGGTCCAGAGGTACCTGCAAGTAGGCGACCGACTGGTGCGGATCGTAGCGGGGAAACAGTAGGCGCCTTTCTGCGGCGCCGAATTTCCAGAGGTTAACACTGAGGAAGTGCTAACACGACACCACACGGCACAACACTTCTCCCGCCAACCCATACATTTTTAAAAATAGAAAAACCCTTGTCTTGGGTAACTGTGCCCCATCTTGGGCTACTTGTATGTGGGCACAGAACCCAAGACCTTGCATTTTCTATACATTTCCTCGATCACAAAGCAACCACGTCCTCAAACTCTTTGCTCCACCACGTCCTCAAAAATAGAAAAACCCTTGTCTTGGGTTACCTGTGCCCTGTCTTGGGCTACCCTGTGTCCTCGGCACAGAGCCCAAGACGTTTGTTTTTCTATTTTTCTCCCTTGTCCTCAGTTAG